>JBBPOC010000088.1:0-29996 GCA_038091235.1 Tylopilus rubrobrunneus | reverse complement strand
ACCTGGAACAAGCGGGAATGGTGGCTATTATGATGACCCCTCTTCCTCCTCCTCTCCACCTTCACACTCGCACACGTACTATGCGGGTGGGACATCGGACCAAACCCAGGCTCAACCTTCACATCAGCAAATCAACCCCCTCCCTAGACATAACTGGACAGTATTGGCCAGCCTTACAGACTATACAGAAGTCTACAGTGACGTTCCCAATTGGCCGGATCTAGACAAATGCCCACAGTCTGGTCCCATTCCTTTCTATGCTGGACTGGACTGGGCACAGTGTTAAATAGATTGCCATGATGGGAAAATAGCCCTAGAGCCACAATCAGGACAGCACTAGACAGTCTGTCATAGACTGGACACAGTTAAATAGTAGATTGCCATGATGGGATGATAGCCCTAGAGTTACAGGACTGGACAGTCTGTCATAGACTAGATTGTACTATTGCTCTCCAGAACAGGGGGTTGATCAAATACTAGCATTCGACAAATTGCAACAGACCACAAGGTACAGCATCTACACAAGCATAGCATGTTAGTTAAGGTCGACATCAAAGCCACATCCGCCAACAGCCGGCTCCCGATCACTCATGCCATTACTGAGAACATCAGATCAGATCAGAGGTATTGCGAAGTAAAAAGATCTTACCTCCCGAGTTGAGCCCATCGCTTGCGCAAGGCCTTCGTTTTAGCGCAGTGAACAGCGTCAGTGTCACATTTTCCCATTAACCCGAGAATTTCTGCATGGACCGGCGAGTAGGTGTTGACTCTGAAGTTGACCTCGCCTTGGCTCGAGGCAACCTCGTCAAGCACGACCTTGAGCTACAAGTTGATCAGCATCAAGATATTGAAAAAAAAACATGAGAACGGGAAACGAACGGCTGTGGCAGCAATGGCCACCGTGGCTCTCGGAACCTCTTCAGCGAAGACTTCGGGAAACAACTTGCCGACTGAAGCGGGGCCAGTGTAAAAGAAGTCAATAACAAGTCCCGAGAGGGCGGGATGTGCGAGGTTATTGACGCGTCCCTGGTGGCAGCGTCAGTTGGCACGAACTCGAATGAATCGTCATCTTACCTCGGCATCGGATCCGTCCCTCAAGAATAGGCCACCATTTCCCAGAAGGTTCTTCGCAATCTCGATGTTGCGCTCACGGCGGTTTTCGGGATCCCATTGGTATCGTTGAGTGACGAATGTACGGGCCTTTTTCCTCAATGCGGAGCGCCAGCTACCGAGGTCTTCCCATAGCTACCATAGGTAAACGATCACCCCACGGGACATAAGACCGAAGGGTACTTACAAGCCTCGTAATGCCCGATGTCTGGTGTGGCCACCAGCCTGAAAGTTCCAATCAGTTGGGATGGGTATTACGGTCGAAATGCAGTAACTTACTGTCTGAAATAACCAAGCTTCGAGCTCGACGTTCGGCAATCGCCTCATCGATATACTCAATAACTTTGGTGTTAAATACGGCACGGGTAGGGAATGGATCTATAGAAGCAGCGTCGCAGTGGGAAAACTGTTTCGCGCGTTCAATTACATCGCGAGTCGACGGGTCATAGTATTGAAGTTGCCAGGGTTCTGCGCGTTCCGTTACTGCGCTCACTGGAAGGTCGGTAGGTCGGTCTTGACCGTCCGCAGTTTCACCTGTAGCGTGGTTAGCGGCCCCAGCCTGCTGCTGTCTAGCTGCGAGTAATCGCGAATTGCTTGGCAAGCGCGGGGCACGGTTGCGTCGACGGTGTATGGTCACAACGTTCTCGGGTGGTTGCGCGAACGGAGATGGTTGACTTGGGGCCGGGTCACCAGACGGCTGACTCGCACCATCGAGGTTTGTCCCGTTAGCATTGTCTACAACGAAAGTGGTAAGTCCCCGCCGTCAGATACGATGTAACGTACTTTGAGCGCGATTACGCCGACGGTGTGTAGTTGCAGTGCTGTCACGGGGTTGACCATTTGTTCCGCTATCGTCGTCTACAGTAATGGCAATGAGCACGGTTCCTCTGATGCAACGTAACGCACCGTGGAATGGCGACGTTCTGCCGAAATATTCTGCCGAAAGGCAGTCAGACGTGTTCGATTTAAATACTCGACAACGTACCTGATCCCGGTCCCGTCTCGTTATCTACGGGGAAGGCAGTAAGATGGTGACACAAATTTAATGAATTCAGGGACATACCTGATCTCGGTCCTGTTTCGTTATCTACGGGGGAATCCAATAAGATGTGATACGAATTTAATGAATTCAGGGACATACCTTTTTCTTGGTGAAGGGCTTCCTCCGCGATCCTATCATCCTCGCTCGGCGAAAACTCATCGATCTCGAGAGGTGGGAATAAGTTAGCCCAGTACACAGAAATATCGTCGGATGAGAAACTGACCTGGATATCTTCTGTATCGTAGAAGTCGGGGACTGCGTCTGGCCTGGAATGTTCGAACCGCGAAAGTAGAGGGTTATCGGCCGATATATGAGCAGCGACAGACGGCTCATGATCACGTTGAGCAACCACGTCATCCGGTCCATCGACGCGTGTCGAGGAACGAGGGTTTGCGAACGTGAAACCGACAGAAGCGGACGATCGCGGGCGTGAAGTGCTTCGTGAGTGTTTAGAGGAAGGTTCGCGCTGTCCATCCAGGCGCCGTTCACCTGCGGAAGAACAGACAGATGGCGCGCGAGACGTCATTGCAGTTGACTGTGTTCCCAAAGACCCACCCGAGAACAACGAAGCACTCCGCGACGATGGTGGTCCAGAACCTTTCAACGAAGGCTGCGAAGGCACCCGAGAGAACCGAGTACGAGTGGGAGCCCGCGTATCGTTCGCGATCTGAGGTGCAGTGTCCGGGATCCTGAAGCCGAATTGCTGGTCGGGTGCTGCTTGTAAGAACTGCGGCTGCAAAGACGGTTGAGCGGGAGCAGGTTGTCTGCGGGTCTGGGATGCGACGACCCCGTCAGAGCCGACTTGTCTTGTACCAAAGTCTTGAGAAGTCGGTGCCATAGGGTTGATATCTTCTCCTTGCGTAGCGAGATCGATTTTCGAAGACCGTTTTGGCCTCTCCGTCTGCATCCGCTCGAATTCCTTCATATGAGCCAATCGGCCCCCGTTACCTCTCCCGGAGCGCTCAGAACGTCGTGCTCCAGTCCCATCGGAGACACCTTTAGCCCCGATGTAGTGGTTCAGAATAGACAATACTGGATGGGTATGGCGCACACTTACCCTGGAGTGGCTGGTCTGGAGCCATCCGAGATCTCTTCGTCCCGTCGTCAACGTCGTCGTCCTCACTTTCGTAGACGATCCTGCGCTTGGTCATCGTGGAGAGGCGGAGAGGACAAGGGACTGCATGGTGAGTTTTCGCCGTTTTAAAGTTCCGCAAGCGACGGGTGCAGGTGATGTACGTCAAGGACATTGCATTACATAAGACGAGTGGGTAATAACAGCTAAGTTCGTCTGACCAGTTCGCCGTAGTATCTACTACAGAGTATCGCGCTAGGTAATGAGAGCACTATGATGTAGGGTCTGGTGTGGAGTATGGATAGCAACTTTGACCCCACTTGTAGCACCCTCGACACCTCAAAGCTGCCCGAAACCCGATCCAACCACAGACAGCCTGAGCTTAGACGATACGTCAAGGACAATTCATTACTACATAAAACGGGTGGTAGTAGCTCGTCTACGAATCTAATACACGCTGCATGTAGGTACCTACAAATTACGGAGGTGCACTTGGAGTGTGATGGGGGGTCTGGAGGTGTGAGCTAGAAATATCAACTTTGGTCCAACTTGTAGCGGGGCTCGACACATCAACGCTATCCGTTACATCCGCGAACGACAGGCCAGTAGTCTCACCAGCCGGAGAGCGTCGCTTTGCCAATCGAGAACCCGACTCGTCTTCGTTTTCGAGACGACGTTTGGAGCTGCTCGTCGAGGACGTGCCTGGAATGCGAATCAGAGGCAACCGCGGCAACGGACCATCGGGTAGGATCGTGACTGTGGAAGGGGTGGTAGAGGGAGTGCCCGGTATCGAGCTAGCACTTGATGTGCTGCTGCTTTGCAGTACAGGAACGTTCCTTGTATTTGATATCTTCGGTACCCAGTACTTCTCTGGGAGTTCCGTGAGCACCATGACAATGGAATCGACGAACTCGTTGTGCGTAAAACCCTGGTTGGCCTGAAGAACCCCTCCCTGCAGTTTGATGGGCAATATGAGCTCCTTGCGAATTTTCTCGAGAAGGGGTATCAGGGGCTGGAAATACGAGGAGATGTACGGAATCATAAGCGTTGTCCAGCCGAAGTCGGATTGGATGGTAACGATTTTGAGGGTGCTGGGCTGCGCAACAGCAAAGAACGGGTCGAAACATTGGGAAAGCAATTTGGCGGGTTTGAGTTTGCCAGGATGGTCGTACAGGAGACAGATGGCGAGTAGGATGTAGAAAAAAGACTCCAAGTCATGGTGAGCTCGATGCACCACCGGCGTTCCGGGACCTACGTGGCTGAGCTCTGCGGCCATCCATGCCCACGTACCCTAGCGCACGTGAGAAGAGCTGAATAAATGTATAACCGACAACATACCGTGCGTTGAAGCGGACTTGTATCAATCGACGAGCCGGAATCGCTCGGGAGCGGCTCGTCGGCCACGGGGATGATGATGTCGTGCGTATCTCTCAGGTCGGACTGAGATAGTGGTGCCGTTTCACCGTTGACGTGAATTCCAGGAGTGGCGCGGAGAGTGGAGTCATCGCAATGGGAATCGTCCATGGGGACAGCGTAGCCCCAGTCACCGAGGAGACCACGACGTGGTAATTTCTGAATTTTTGCCCGAATCGCAGTTCTCTCGTGTTCTTGGAGTACTCGATCGAGGAAACCCTCATCGAGTTCGCTGTGTATCGCCATGACGAGAAAGAGGTTGAATAGGCTGATGTCGCGGTGGAGGACGTGTGGCCCGTTGAGAGCGTCGCAATGGGCTATAAGACGTAAGTTACCAGTGCCGGATGTTAGCAGCCTGAACGCACCACGTAGACAATCAATGAGTCCGACGAGTAACTCGGGGAGCGAAGCGAAGTCGAATATCGGATAGCCTCTCGGTTTCGAAACGAGACGTGACTGGACGCGCAGGTAGTATGAAGACGGAGAGGAGCCCTCGACAAGGGTACGAAGGATATGAGTTGAATGGTTTAGAAGCTCGCGCGTGACAGGATGCTGAGCTCGAACCTGCTGTTCGTGCACCAACCTCGGCACACCCTTCACACCGGCCATCTCCAACATCTTCAAGATTCTTCCTTCCGTGTACCGCCGTAAAGGGTCAACCCACGAATCCTTGATGACGACCTCTTCGTCTTCTTGGTCAATGGAGACTTTGCCCTTCCAGACGGTCGTGCCCCGGCTATGTAATGACCCGGAAAAGAAGAGTAGCGTATCGACGAGAATTTCGTATTCCTTGCCCTGCTTGAGTATTCGGATTATCTTCTGGTTGTTCTGTGTGGGGGAAACAGTGGAATCGAAGCCGAGTATGGTCCCATCCGCGAACGTGACTCCGAGAAGGATTCGGAGGAATTCTTCAGGAGACTGATGGATATCGAGGGGATGGGTAGAGATAGACCCCCCCCGGTCGAAGAAAGTCAAGATAATTTCTGAGCCTAAGAGTTGAATACCAGGCGTTGCATAGCGTCCATCTTGAGCTTCGAGTAGAAAAGCCACTTTTCCGGCTAGTTCGATATACGAATCTTTCTTGTTGTCTTCGCTGTATTTCTTCTTCACTTCTCCCATAGCGTAAACGTCGGTCCTCATGTCGAACTTCTCTTGTTGTGCACCGCGTTTCGTGATCACTCCTTCCTCGCAGAGCAGGAGGTCGGGCTTTCGAGTGGCGCCGCTCAAGCCACTCACAGGGTTGTCCGATGCCTTCCCAGTCCATCGTCTAGTGTAATGTTAGTGAAACTGCAAATAAAGATTCCACTCGCTTACCTCGTGCACATATGAGAATTCGGAATATGTTGAATGATACCGTTGAAGAACTGTGCGATTTTTTCTTCCAGACACTCTGAATTTGAGAGATCCGGGAAGTACGCCCAACAGCCTTTTGACCGCTGCCGTATCGTCTTCATGTCGCCGATAATGGAACTGATGCTTCCGGTCGCGGCACTCGAGGGAGCATTCGACGGGGGGAACAGTCTACTGTCTGGGAAAATTTTGGCCAGGAAGTCCGACGTCTGGCGCCGGTCCAGCGTACAATGTACGGGGGCTGTGTCTTGTGCAATCTTGGGGTCCATGGACTCGCGATATACGTCCTCTCTGCGCCGGAATTGAGGTGGTGTGGCCAACTGTGAAGTTGGTCAGCTCCTTTGTCGCTGGGCGCTGGCACACCGACGAACCGCACATAGCAGGAGTGGCGTGTTATGCTTATTATAGTAATATAGTCAGAAATGTACGACGTGCGCTATGTCAAGTGTAATTACCCGTTGCAACATACTGCAGTACTCGTGCTGGTAGGTTGATGAGGGTTTGGGGTGGGCGGGTGGTGGTAGAAGCGAAGGTGGTACGAGTCGGTCGAGACCGCTTAGCGCTTATCAATCGATCGCATCGAGGTCGATTACTACATAGGCGTGCGTATGTGACTACAAAGAACATAATGCGTAGTAAAATTCCTTCGACCAGTATTTATTTAACCAAAAGTCTGACGACAACTCATGACTGTTCTGTCTCGATAAACGAGAATGAGCTTCCTTACCGAAGTTCGGGATTAAGTGCGCCGCAGATCGAATGTGCGATACAGGAACGACATCCCCGATTCGAGTCCCGTTTGATCTTGTCGCCCGTCTAAGTAAATGCATTCCTGTCCCCGAGTGGACGTTGCTCGGACTTCCCTGTTGGGGCACGACGTTGAAGCGCTGGACATAAGCAGCGAAATAGTCGGTGCCCATTGGGCGAAAGATGAGCCTGAGCTGCACGACAACGTGACCTACCACACATGTTTTAACGTGCATCTCGAAGATAATAGCTCAATATGCGTACCTTCAATACCTTGGTATGGCCACTCGCTATCCAGGCCGGGACTGATTATGACACTATCGTAGAGTCCGTGAGGGCGATCGGCAGAGGGCGGGAATGCTCTCAGAGTTTGCGGAGCATCTACTCCTTCGTCTTCGTGATACAGGTACTGTTGAACCCGTAGTTTGTACCATATTTGAATGCGATCAAATGGGAGTGGGCAATCCGGGTCCTGAGTCCTGATGCCCGAAACGTCATGAGTATTCGTATGGTCCTGGACACGCTGCAAAAACTCCCAAATCGCGGGGCGGAGATCTGGGATTCCAAAATGGGTGGCGGCTTCGTCAACAGTCGTTCGAAGGGAAGGTTTACTTGCGATATGGAAGGCGGTGGTGGAGGTCGCGAAGGTGCGATATGGTTTCTGGGCGTTGGGAATACAACCACGCGAGATGGCGTCCGCGATGGCGAAGTAGTCAACGGTAGAACGAGATATATTCATGTGCTCGGTGAGAGAAGGAGCGTCTAAGTCGTCAGGATCATCTTCATGGTCGACGTCGAGGTCCTCTTCCCCGGAGAGGAGGGATTCTTCATGCCGTGCTGCGAAATACGTGGCGACGTCGAAACGGAAACACTTGTCGGAACGATCAAGGTAACGGGCGATTTGGTCATAATAGTTCTGATTGTTACTCGACCGAGCGGGAACCTTGATTTCTTGCACGTGAGCATGCTCGGTCGCATCAGCAGACCACTGCATGACGGGACCAGAGCGTCGAATGCTCGAAACCACGCTTTGAAACAATTCCAGCTTCGGTATCTCCCAAGAGTCCCTGCGACCACCAGCCTGCGTGATAGCATCCTTGTTGTCGTGAAACAATTGGAGTGCGTCTGTTAACCTGCCGAGTGATTGATCAGAGAATACCGGTGCTTGCGCGAGATAACGAAAGTCGACCAGCGCGCGGATCGCAATGAGGAAACGGCGAGGGACTGCACCAGCGATAATGCCCACAATGTAACGCTGGATTGAACGATGGTCGCGCCCGGTGACTTGCTTCAACGTTGAAATCCCATCCTCGAAACCACGATACCCGACTGTGGGTTGCAGAAGGGAGAAGCGGAAATCGATCTCGACAGCGGTAACGACCTCAATGCACCACTTGATGTCGTGGTCCCAGGAAAACCGAAGGAAATGGTGAAGGACCTCTGGATGAAGGAAACGAGACGGACAAGATAACGGCCAATCCACCCAGAACGGGTGGATAACGCCGTTCAAGTAGAGAGCCTTGACGACCTTCAGAAATCCTTTATAGTCGTGTGGAGAACACTTTGCAAGCGCCTCACGGATGGCATCGAGAGTATGGGATCTGGTACGCGGAGGATATAGAATGGGGTCGCCGAATTGCTTTGACGTAGCTGTAGTGAACGGGGATGCTTTGGGGCCCGTGCAAGCCACGAGGCAGAGCTCCGGGGTGTCCGCAATGTAAGCCGCTAATGGGGTAAAGCAGTACCGCACATTCCCAGCAGGATCGTTCATCATTATCCCGACGCGTGCGGCTGTCTTTAGCGGTTCGAGGACTTCGTGTAGAGTTTGGTGGATAAGCCTATCGTGTAATAGGCCACGGGTGCGACTATCTTTGTGAATGAACTTCGTAATCGGGAGGAGAGCGAGAAGTAGGTACGTATGCAATGAGATCTTGGAACGAATTGCAGGATCGATGTTTGCGAGGCTGATGAGGAGAGGGTACGCCATGCGGTTTCCGCTCATTACCGAGATATTGGTCTTGTCCGAGGAGAGAACAACGCCCAATATTGTTGCGCCTTTGGGAAGTTCCTCCTAAAACGAATGCCCGATGAATAAGATAGTGGTCACGGATCAGAAAATGAAACGTACCTGGATTTCCCATGCGCGTTCCCCACTCAACCAGTCCTCGTATATGCGACAAACACGGGCAGCCGATGTCCAGACTTTCCGCGGGGTGAAGGATATGTGGGGGGAAAGTAGAGGATGGCTCAGGAGAGATTGTATACACTCGAGCGGTGGACGATAGAACAGGCGGACGGGCTGCTTGGTGGGAGCCTCGCATTTCAACCGTTTGCATAACCACGGCGGTCCAGACGGAAGACTCTCTACGCGCGCCCGGAGTTCCCTCGCAGTTCGAAATGAGAGTGAAAGTCGCTTGATCTTGGGTCGATCAATCACAGTTCGAGGAGGAAATACCGATCACTTACCATGCTTAGCGATAGCAACGAGTCGATAGCGGCCATACTGAGTCTCGATCGCAAGCACCAGGACGAGAACTGCCACTCTTCTCCAGAGGCGAAGGGGAAATACAAGTTCTCTTGCCGTTCCTTGGCGTGTTCATCCTGCCAGAACAGGTCCATGAAAGTGACCCCGCCAGGGAACGACTCACTACAACCCGGGAAAGCCTCTGTGAAATCTTGCCCGTCATCTATGTCCATCCTGTCGTGTTCCCATTCTTGATCGAGGCCAGCGAGGCCAGGGTCGGAAGGTAAGTAGTCGTCATTCGGCTGGAAGTCGGAATGAAAGGCGTCAGGCGCTAGGATGCCACTGGCAGAACCGGATTGATTGGGATCTTGAAAAAGCTGCGAGTCCTGAGCGTTTGAGTGGTCTTGATACCAATTTGCTCCGTGGCAAGGCCCCAGCGGCTGGTTCATGTGTCGAAGGACGTCGGTCTCAGAACTAAATCTCTTTCCACATCGCGGACAGCTGACTTTCTTGAGTTTTCCTCGATTGGTTCTTGCTCTGGGCATCGGGACGAGTGGGAACAGATCTAGAGGCGGAGCAACTGCGAAGGGCTGGGCAAATTGAATTTCCGGGCAATAGATTTAGGTCACCTTGGTTAACAAAGTCCGCGGGAACGTGCAGCCCCTATCTGACCGGAAATAGCCGTTCCATTCAACGATTCGGCCTAGGCTCTTCAGAAAAATGTAAATATCCTTGGTTCCCGTGGCTTCTGATACTGTCTGGCCATGGAGAGTCCTTGTGTCCCTTCCTCCAGCTGATGGTCTTTTCTGCCGCATCTACGCAATCTAGCGGTTTTCGACTGCCCTGCAACAAGCAAGGTTTCTGCCGTCGCCAAACGGCACTTCCCGAGTCTTTGTGTATGTACGTAATCGACACGACAGTCGAAGTGCTTCTCTCTCAGATCTCAACTTTCACAATGAGCACACCAAGTCCGTCTATATACCCGAGTCAGGCAATCCTGAACGCCCTACCTCCATTCCAACGGCCCGCATCGGATGAAATATTCCATTTCGCGCCATTTCTCACTCTTGATCAGCATACGATTTCCCCGGTTTACTACTCGCTCACTGGTATCCGAGTCCAGGCGCCTGACCTGGATCAATATGATAAAATACCCGGCGATCGCAGTAATCATTCGCTGTCATCTCCTCCGAATCCAAATCATTCCAAGACCCGGGATGATATCTTTCAACCTCTCGATGGCTCCGAGGATGATCCGGGGAATGACGATCCACCCCACCATAATGTAAGCCTCGAGCCCAGCTCCCTCACCGCCAGTTAACGTCTGCATTCTGACGCATACTCAGGAATCCGACAACGTGCACCGCATTGTTCCTGACCCGCACAACGCTCGAGAAGCCTACCTCCTATTAGAAGCAGCTCGTGTTGATCGTCGTATCGTACTCGCACGCAACTCTCTTGCCCACCAGATAATCCATCGCAACACGCTGGTCCTTCAGTACAATAGGATGGTATTGGAGCGGACACAAGACGATCTCCGCGCCGCGGATCGCTTCGTCGGGCAAGTTCGCTTCCTGATTCGAAAAAGTGGACAGAGTGCAGCGTCTGAGTACGCAATGCAGGAAGATCACTCGCCGCCTACATCAGGTATTATATTCCCGAGATCCTCGTGCTGCACCACGCAACTAAACTGTTTGTCGTAGAGCAGCCTTTATACCAATCTTCGTTCGACGTTGATCTTACGTAGTCACCGCGATATCCTTGACATTGGTTGCTAGCGTTATGTACATGTATTTCTAGCTCCTGTACGGAAGTCAAGGACCCACTGGACCTCGTTTTTGTGGGAGATCTGGCCGCAGTGAATCACATTACTTCAAGTTAGCCGTTGTGCATGTTTGCACATTATATGCTCTTTACGGCGATCGTTCAAACGTTCAAGTTGCTGCTTTCTCTCGAACTCAAATCGTCGGTTTGTGTCCTTTTCATTTACGATGTGTCAATGCTGGTTGAACGGACATAGGACCTGCCATAGGCCGCTTTGAGCGATCCACGACTCGAGCACTCACTGGCAGGCTGCAGCGATATCACGAGTGTCACGCGCAAGTACGGTTGACGCGTCCCAAGCTCTCGCATCGCCTTGCACCGTCCTCGTCACCACTGCCACGGATCAGCGTCGCGAAGAAACCACGACATTTACATCGCTGCGAAGCTCCAATCAGCGCGCGACAGCGGTGACACCGTACGTCCCACTGACTTGGATATGCAAGCGGTAGTGGTGCGTGTTACCGTTGGCATGGCATGTGGCATCACCAACTGATTACGGTCATGTTAACCCACCCCTAGTATTATTCCCTTCATCTCCTTTTTCAGAGGACGGTGAGCATATGTCTATTAGTGTTTTCGTAAGGCTAAATGGCATGACGCAGGCACAATCCGGCTTTTGCAAACAACGCCTGGAAAGTCTTACGGCTTGTGGCAAGGCCATTCCAATGGTGGTTAGAACTGCGGAGCAGATGAGTCAGTCCGTCAGTGTTTGGCACATTACGCACTTTCATTGCTACTTGATGGGCGGAGACCCGTATAGCTAAATGAACCTATTGCGATATCCAGAGCGCTTTCGATCTCACCGGGTGTACCTTGATCATCGAGGCAACTCACGGCATCCAACGTTGTTGTCTTGTGAGTTTCTGATTGCATCGTGTTGGGAACTTGGGTCTCGGTCCCGCGAACATGTTGGATGGATGTCTCTTGCCATGTCTCAACTTGGCGTGCGACGTTCCAAATACAAGGAACCACTCTACAGCGTAGTACCGGACTTGAATGCTCCGTTCCTGGTTAGGTTGCTTCAGAGTTGCTGTCATTCACAGTAAGCGAACTTTTGCACATGGCCTTGGTCCGACATACGTTGGGATCCCGCGAATCATCGCAACGGGCTGGTCGTTGAAACGTTGATACGCAATGAGAAACTCAACATAGACATGGCCTCTGAGATTCGGTGAAGCCATGCCATGTGGGAGCGCGCCGGGCATATTTGTCCTGTGCAAGGTCATTTACCGTATGCGTGCCCTGAGGCTGATCGCTGACTTTAAATTTTTATGACGGCTCCCGGGTGGTTTCCGTCTCTTTCGTCCACTGAGGCAGTTTGGTCTAAGATGCTGCAACTTGAATCGGTTCAGGCAGAACGATGTTGCCACCCGAAGTGTTTTTCCTGCAAGAACGTCAGCTCATTGGGTAACTTCAGGTCGTTCCGAAGCAGCCGGCGAAGCGCTATCAGAGCCCACAGATCGCGCCTTTTATTTACGCGACAAATTCGACGGACGCGGTGGGGATGACCGCCGGCTATGACGGCGAAGCCTGAATCATGCCAAGCACAGTTTTAGAGGTCGGAACTTCTTTATTAGACTCCGACATTGGCGGCTCATTATCATCTTCAAGTCGTCTCCAGGGAAGAAGAAAAGATCGGTAATCCTCTCGCGGTCCCATCTTCTGGCCAGCGACCTTACCGAGACTCCTGACGTCCCGATGAGCGCACCTACTCAGTCCTCTGTTTCTTCCAGCCGGCCTACCACAGCTCGCTCTGCTGCTCCCACTATGCAGGGTAGATCCACATACCCGATCGAAGATCTCAGCCCCTATCAGAGCAATTGGACCATCAAGGCTTGCGTCATAGAAAAACGACATCAGGACGTGCCACCGATCAGCTCGACGGCGTCGATTTGGTTGATGAAGTGCGAGGGCCTGCTGGAGGGGAACAGCGATGCGATGGAAGACAGAGGTGATGAGTTCCTCGTCCCTCGCTGCAGCCATCGTCAGCGGCCCTGTATTCCGCGCATTCTCGTTCGCAAAGCTCGATTCGCTCAGCAACGCCTTCCGACACACGGTTCACACGAAACTTCGACTCCTGAAAGACAAACCAGGTGGTCTGTTTGTACAGAGCCCGAATGCGCGGTTGGTGAACTGGTCAACGTCCCTCCTCAAGGGTTCGAAGGCGGCCATGCCATCACGCGGCTCGCTGGCTGCGGTGGTCTTCTCTTGGGACTCGAGGACATTCTCCCACAGTTAAAGGCCAAGCGACCAGACGTAAAGTCCGACGTAGAGGACGAGTTGATCCTCGCGTTCACAGACGTAATTGACCTCTTCATCTCATCCGATTCCTGGAGCAAGCAGTTCAAGCCAATTGCTGAGGTGGAGGCGCGATCATCACTTTTGGAGTGGGTGCCTATGCTGAGCATGTACGCAGAGGATGCTCTCACCTTTCTGCGTTACAGCGGCTACCTCCAGTCATCTCGCGATATCGTCACCCGTGCCCGACAAACTGCCAACGCTATCACTAAGTCCTTCCCTGAACTATACGTTCTCGGCTCCCCACCAGCCTCGGTCGTCGCATTCGAATCGCGAGATAAATAGGTGAGCGTGTACGAAGTCGAGGATCGATTGTCCAAGAAGGGACGGCATTTGAGTGCGCTGAGCGGACCTGCTGCCTTGCACATCGCATGTACGGTACGTTGCGTTACTTTCCCATTCAGTTCCATGCTTTCTCTTCTCGCTTCCGGTTCACTCTTGGCGCTGTGTGCTGACGAATTCTGAGCGTTTGATGTTGCAAGTCGTGGACATGTTCATCTCCGACCTCAAGGCTTGTGTGACGGAGGCGAAGCAAGCGCCAGAGGGCAAGGGAACCGGTAGCGTTGTATGGTGCGTTCATTGCAGATGTCTCGTTGCGGATTCTTTTCGACCTAGTCTCGTAGGACTCGGAAGTTCCAGTGCGATCGGACTGACGATCGTGGAGGAGGTGGCGAGCATATTTTTGGATGCGCTATACAAGGCGTGAAGAAGGGTCGAACGTGTATGTTTTTCATGTAGCCAACATCGTTCCATCCTCCTTGTCGTCAGGAAAAGAGCTATACTTGCTGCACGACGAGTTTATTTCCGTTCTACAGCACGTTCGATCCTCGGAGGGGTCGTACGTGAACCGGAAGTGGCGATGCTTCCGTTCGCCTCCGAGGTGGTGTGTCCGAAGTGATCCGCACCACGTGGATCTCTGTGGCGCTCTTGAGTCACCGGCAGCGACGATTGCGCCCGTGAAACGCATCCTGGAACGAGGGTGCATAATCAGCTCAGAGATCCGGGGTTCAAAAATGGAATGGACCGGACTCGGCCCGGTTTGATAATGACGTGCCCGGGGTCAAAGTCAAAAAATGATGACGGGAGGGTCGCTCGAGGACTCTCCATGCACGGCCAACGCGAGCTGGGCCCGGAAAAGCCCACAGGTTTAAAATATAATTCAGTTCCGAACTGAAAAAATGAGGTCCTCCGTCCACGAATAATAAGAGGAGAGACAGCAGTCTCACTCGACAACGCTTCCCCTTCGTCTGACCGGTGACAGCCTCACCAAGCAAGGTTTTCCGTCGCAGGTCTAGTCCAATTCACTGGCAAAAGTACTATTCCGGGTTAGTACTCCTCACACCCTTCCCGCCCTTTGCACCTTCTTGGGTATCGATCCCTTACTCCCAATCCCGATACAGGTCCCCCTTAACGCCGCTTGATACTGTCACCGCTTGTGCTGTCATGGCTTTCTCGCTGACGAGACCACCCTCGCGTGAGGGGCATATATCAGTCCACGGTCACGAGGACGACCTTTTGTCTTCCGCTCTCCATGCTGCTCTCTCGAGCTTTGTCCCGGGATCCTCGGCATCCCCCTCTTATCGTCTCGTCGCCCGCTCTACTAGCTGTTCCCCCGGAGAAAAGTGTCGCCTTACCTTTGCAAGTGCGTATCAATGTGTCGAACGTCTGCTGGCTCACTAACTTGCGTCAGCGAATGCTGAGTCTCGTCGTCCGGGCAATAACACAAGCCTTTGTGCACGGGGCTTTTATATCCACGTTTTCCTCGGGTGTGGAATCCCATCCCGAATTCAAAGTATCCCTCAAGGTGACACCAACGTGATAAATGGATCCCAACCGGTTCTAACTCCACATTTGCTAGCCTACTGCGCCTATCTATGAGGGAATGAACGCACCAGCATCCTGTCATGCGATGATTTACATGGGTTCACTCTCGAAGCTTTGTTCCAGATGCATCTCGCTATGTGTAGGCTAACACCTCAAACTTGCCCTTCCCCCGGTCCACGAGAGACTTTTCGTGCTCTAGAGACAATTGGGAGGAAAGTTGAAGCGGGATGGCTGAATAGCGGAATCGATAGGTATGTGTTGGTACTAATTGGGTGCCTGTTGCTGATTACTAGGTAGCTCCAGAGACTCGACCACTCGTCACGTCCGTTTGGACGATCCTCAAGACCCTGCTCATTTGTACGATCACGGTCACGCAAGCGAGCCTCTCTGCGTCAGTCTACATCCCACCAGCTTTCAGCCACTCGTCTGCAACGCTTGCGTTTAACACACTGCGCACTTTTTCACATTTGGCTTTCGTGACGAGAAATTCGGCGGCTCTGGACACGGTGGTGACAGCTGTGGGCAGACCAAGGTGAGAGGACGTTGACTCAGCTAAGCTCAAGACTGTCGTAACTGAGAGTTCATGTGGGCGAGATATTCAGCTTCTTTGCGGTGCTCAAGCGAGGCTTCTATCTCAATTCGTCAGAGGATTGTGCAATGAATTACGGTCCAGCGGGTTTGTGCCAGCGCACCCAGTGCAACGAGCGAAGAAGGCTTTGCCATGAACAGCTCATTCGGGCCCGTTCTAAGCTCCACCACGATTCAAACCATTGTTTTACCATTTTGTTCTCCGTAAGCCGAACCCTTGAATTCTGCCAATGATCGTTATTAACCTCTCTTCAGGCACCTATCGGACTATACAAACCGGGGAGAATTCGAGTCTGTTCACAGCGTTGTGCTAACCATCTTTTCGTCTCGCTCAAAGCGAGTTGCTTCTACGCTCGTAGATGATCCGCTCATCCTAGATTCTGCGTTCGCCGAGCGAATGGTTTCGTTTTATCTCCAATGCCTCCTTGAGGTAACTACACTTCCTTGTCCGTATACTAGGATCAATCTTATAGTGGCACAGAACGTTTCAGATGGGAGGTTAAACGTGACACAGTTATGCCTAGCATTTGCCGTCCTTGTCAAGAGCGTCTCTTACTCGGGACCCTGCGCTTGCTTGGCTGTGTGTCGGCTCGGTCCTCGCCAAGTACAAAGAATTGCCGCAAGATATTGACCAACGACACCGGCTGCGTTTAGCTCTCGTATCGAGTTTGCCCTCCCTTCCTCTGACGCTCTTCCACAGTCGCTATCGGTAGCGAAGGACATCGTTGATAGTATTCCCTTGAACGATGCGGTGCGATGCGCACAGAAGCATTGTTCCGAGAGATTATGGAAAGTGTCGGGGACAGAGAGAAAGAGTAGTATGTTGTACTAGTACATTATTGGTGGAACGAGCGACGCGTCGAGTGGTCCGCTGCTCATGACGGGAAGCGTGACTCGGGCCCAAAGGACTCGGGGCTTCACATCGATACTCATGCCACCCCAAGTTTACATAAATAAAAATAACTTCAACGTCACACACTGGCAGGCACAAACTGTAAACAGATGCGGCCCTCGCCCCCTCTTTCTCTCAGCTCCGTGGCTGATAAATGGCAGAACCCGACTCTCCCGCAGGAGAACTCCCACTCATCCCTGACAACCTGACGCTCCCCAGCATCCCTCTTAGAAGGCCAATTCGCAAACATGGTATACCGTGGTTCATCGAAGATCACACAGGACGGACACTGGGTTACGAAGAGGTGAGATCTCAGTTGCACTTCACCGCGAACGTCACGATTTATCGTCCAACACTCAGATACCTGCACGAGTGTTCGGTCTAGCGAACGGATTGAAGTGAAGTTTGGTATCAGTACTAGTAGGTGGACCACAATTGCTAGGTACATCATCTTGAACGCTGACTCCTCTGCCCAGAGGAAGTTGATGTCGGTCAGTTTCTTGCAATCTTTCTTATGACAAGAATACTGATTGTCCACCCAAGTATTGATCTTCAGTCCGAATCATGTCGGTACGTCGTTTTCCGTCATCTCACGTCCAGTAACTTAGTCCCGACGAACCAACAGACTATCTCGTCGCCGTCTGGGCAGCTCATAGATAGCGGCGCGAATCCCCTCTCACTTCCGACGAATTGGCGTATCAGATACAGGCGACCAAGTCCTCCGTCGTTACCACTCACGCAGACCCATTGCCTATCGCCATCTCCGCCTCGCGAGGGTCCGATTTGCTTGCGCATCGTATCATACTCTTCAACGTAGATGGCGCTTCGTGTGGTGCACGAACTACAGTGCAGTTATCGACGAGGGATTAGCGAGTACCTCAACCTTCCAAGAACGCGTATTACAGCCAGGTGAAGGAAAGACAAAGGTCGCCTCAACTTCTCGAGCGGGACAACCGGCAAACCCAAGGTATCCATTCTGGAACACGGTCGCGATGTGGTACGCACCCCGTCGCTCTCACTAGGGTACGCCGGAAACCCAGAAGCGTACGTCAGGCGTTCTCTCCCTGTACCCATAAACCTAATGTCTTTTCGTGAAGCACCAAGGAGACCTTTGTGAGAGGGTCAGGAGATCGCGGCTCGAGGTATCCAGAAAGCTGACGACCTGTTGTTAGATGGCTCCGTACGGGCGACGAAGTCAAGATGCCCGTGTCCTTGCGGTCCGCGCACGCATACATGCAGTGCTTGGCGGCATGTCGGCGAGGTACGACTACACAGAGACACTCTCGAATACGGTGTCTTCTATACGCAATTCGCTGCCGGCGTCAAACGCGCCGCCTCCGACCGAATCGCCATTGGCTTCCCAGGCGAATACTACAACGGGCATGGCGAGGCACTTCCAAAGTTTGGCATCACACTACGACCAAATGGCAAGTGCGCTTCATGATAGCGAAGCTGGGATATCCCATTCGGAAGGAGAAATGCAACGTGAGTATACGTACTTCCTCCTTTGACTTCATACCAACAGCATCATTGTAGCGATGCATCGAGACACCTTCCTGCGATCATGACTGAGCTCGAAGAAGGCGTGCATTCCATAGACGGTGCCTAGTGAGCAGTAAATGGATTATGGTGGACGTGTCGCTTACGCCCTACATGCAGCGAGAACCTGCTACTTGTCAAGTCTACTGCACAAGAACAACTAGATGCGAGCCGTAGCATACTAGACGATTTAGACGAACTTGGAGAGATCATGTCAGACATGCTACAGAAGCAACAAGACGTCGAGGTGCGTCTTCTATGGCGACTCTATGATTCGATCCCACTCGGGTTGTTGGACAGACAGACTGCAAGGATCTCTTCGAAGTGCTCCAACATCCAACAGCGACTGTTGGTTGTAGAGGGCCTGCATCACAGATTCGTCCAATATCAATCGTCCATTAAGAAACTTCTCATCGAGATCGCAAGGCGGCGACAATATCGAGAAGTTGCGGAGGAGGCCATCGAGCGGAACTAGATGCCACGACTTCCAGTGGGCTTTATCCACGTTTTCTCGGACGAGCGATGATGACCCACCACGGGATGCAGAGGAACGTCAAGTGCGCGACAACGTTAATACCGAACATGGTACCCACATTCCAGCGGACGTTTATTTGTGCACCGGGCATGAAACAAGAGCAGCAAGCAGAAGAAATTTGGTGAATATGTGTTAGGTCCTGCCGGAAGAGTGTTCACTCAAATTCCACATTAGGTTGAACAAGCTCTTGGGTGATGTGGTCATCTCCCAGGGTGGTGTCGTTCCTTTCATCAACCCCGAGCTTTTGCCCAGCAAGACGAGGTCGGTCCATTTACTCCATTCGATTGCCCACAAACCCGATGCTCCAACAGCAAAGGCAAGACAGAGGGTCATCGATCTCTGGGAGCGCTTCCCGCACATCGCCTGCTCAAGGAACCACCTCTCACTTCTCAGATGCGTCAATAAGCGCAAAATTGTCATTGCAGATTCGGACGACGATCAGGATGAAAACGCGTCTACCCTCAGCAAATCTCCCGTATACCGCACTTCCTCGCCCGACTATCATGAGGGGTCGTCTCTTTTCAAAGGTTTATATCTCGCGGTGTACCGTGAAACGTAAATAACGAGACGCATATATACCAGGTCGCGTCAAAAAGCGGCGCACGTCAGTGCTCTCGTCTGACGAGGAACAAGATGATATTGCATCGTTTGGATCACGTTTGTCAAGGTTCAAGAAATCTCCGATAAAGCATGGTGCGTGCACGCTCATGCTCTTCACGATTTCCTCGTGTTTATTTTCACCTGTCAGCACGTTCAGCACGTTCCAGTTCTCCCGTCGATGACAACGATTTCATCGTCCCTGACGAGTCCGATGAAGAACCACGGGGCCGCTCTTCTCGTGCATCTTCCCGAAGGAGCAGTTCGCACCATTCGTCTGGGCGTTCCTCCCATCATGAGGACGAGGATGATGAAGACGAGCCGAAAGTCAAAAGATCGGCACCTCGGCGTCCCACTGCCAAAAAGTCCTCTGGCGAAATCCCGGTACCGGCGGTGTGACCTCTCTTTTTCGGACCGCAGCAGAGCAGCGAACCCAAGAGAGAAAGACTGAGAAGAAAGCCGCAGAAGATCCCTTTGGTTTCTTAGCCGACGTCAGAGATGTAAGAGCACTCTGTCCCAGCTCCGCGCTTATCTGACACTGTCTTTAGAAGGATGGCGTGCGTCCGAACGAGCCCGGGTACGATCCCCGCGCTCTGTATATCTTGGACGGAGTTCACCCCATTCGAGAAACAGGTTTGTCACTTTCACGTGTGTGTGGTGTGCATCTCTGACCATAGTTTTTGCCTAGTTTTGGGAGGTATGATCCTACGATACCCATGTTTGCAAAAGTGTTCTGATGCATGTCTTGTCAGATCAGGCAAAATCGCTTTGACACGGTACACCTTCCTTTATTTTCTCGTCTCTCGGGATGACTGAGTTACTCCCAAGATTTTGTTCTTCTAGAAAGGATGCCACCTTTGCCTGCGCCTTCTTCAGCCACACCTTCCTCGTATGCGAGTTCCCCAAGTTCGTTGTCTTCCCCCGTGGCAACGCGACCCCCCGACCTTTTACCGAAAAGGCCCGTTCGACATCGAGGCATTGTAGCCGGAGCCACAGTGCTTGCCGGGTCACATCAACTCTTGGGTGACACGGTTCGGCGCCAAAAACGTCCCTGCGGAGCCGAGTGGCGATCTTACCTGCGTCAAACTCAAGACCTACAGGTTATCATCTCTTGCGAAGCAGCCTACGTCGAGGACGTGGAGGAGAAGGAGGGGGTCGCGATGGACGTGGACGGCAGCCCACAACCCGGAGAGCAGCCCGAAAAGAAACGGGTAGTCAAGAAGATCGAAGCGCCGTTTGCCTCGTTTGCACCGTCGCTTGACCCGGGCATCCTCGAGAGGCTCGCGGAGCAAGAGGCGCGGATGCATGTAGTCGATAAGCTCCTCCAAGACAACAAGGTACGTCCAACCAACTTTATCTGCACATACATGTATCCTGATCCGTGCCCCAGGACTACAAAAACACCCTCGAGGAGTACGTCTACGGCACGCGCGGTAAGCTCTCATCCCCACCCTTATCAGCCCTATCTGACTACCATCGCTATGTCTCGTCTCTCGGCGACAAGCGCAGCTTTTCTGCCACCCAGCTCGTCGCCATGTACCTAGCAAGCTTCGCGACACTGCTGCACGCAAGCTCAAGGCGTATCCAATGTCGTCATCGCTGTCCCCGGCTGGTACGCGACGCGCAGCGCAGAGCCATCCAAGACGCCGCCACCATTGCCGGTCTCAACGCCCTCCCCATCATCAACGACACCACCACCGCCGGTCTCAACTGGGGCTCCCCCATCTCCCGTGTCTCAGCAGTTGCGTGCGTTGATATCAGTCTTGCGTCCACTTTGGGATGATTGAACGAGCAGGTGATCACAGCCAGCTGTGGTGATATCGTACGCGTTCGTTGATCCGGTCACCCATTAAGTCTATCAAATTGAACAACGGCCCGCGGAACGTGGTCGATCCATGATCGTACGCTCCCGCACATCGACAGACCTCTTTCCACGCGGGGCGCACGCAGCGCTGTCCACGAGTATGGAGGTGGAGCAGCTACAGCCCACGACGACATCCTCTATTTCAGCAACGCTGGTGATGGAAGACTCTACAAGTTTTCCGTCGCAGTACACTGGCAGGATCAGGTCCGTTTGACCGCTGAGCCCCCTCTGCTTGACTCACATTCACAATGTCCCCCCGTCAGTCTTCCCACCTTTGTCGAAGGAGAGGCACCCTTCGTAGTGCCAGTGGCCGGAAAGCCGTGCAAGACTTGGTACAAGGTCTCTGGCGATCTCAAGTCGGGCATCAGACCCCTCGTCGTGCTCCACGGCGGCCCGGGGTGTGTCCACGAGTACCTCGAGATCGTTGCTCAATTGACCACCCTCTACGCTATCCCTGTCGTCCTCTACGATCAACTCGGCAACGGTCGTTCTACCCATAAGAGCGGCGACACCACTTTCTGGATCCCAGACCTCTTTGTCGACGAGCTCCACAGCCCGTTGAATCACTTGGGTATCCATGGTGACTACGATGTCTCGGGTCAGTCGTGGGGAGGGATGCTCGCTTCCGTCTTTGCCACAAAGCAACCCAAGGGACTGCACAAGCTGGTCAGTGTCTTGCTTGTGAAGCATATCAGGAACGCGTACGTCCTGTCCCTGCTTGCTTGAAACTCGCCTTCATCAGCAAACTCACCATCACCTGGCCAGAATTGGCCAGTGCCATCTAGGCATCCAACATCTCCAGAAAGGTCCCCCTCTAGCCAGGAATGGCCAGAGGGATTCCAGAGCTCCAGATGCCCAACTAGCCACCCTGGAGAGCAACACCAAAACAATAGGTTGGATGACTAGAGTGACTGGAGATCTGGAGAAGTGGATACACTCTAGGCCTGGCTTGGCTGGGTATCTGGAGAGATGGAACATTGTAGGCCAATCCAATTTCATTAAAAATGTTGTAAACTACCAAAAAAGCGGTACTGGATAATGCACAGCATGCCTCTTATGTACCTACATTAGCCCTAGGTTATTTCATGTCAATCGGGCTGCTGCAAGAGACCTTCAAGTTCAACTTCTTGAGATGGGTCCTCGGGTGGATCGAGGGGCCACTGCACAGCGGCCTCATTGTCACATCGTCTTCCTTGTGTTCCCTCGTTTTGAAGAGTGATCAATCAGTACACGGGGAGCAGACTGGTATCATTGAATTCGAACACAAATCACCTGCTGACAGCACACAACCCACCAACACCACTCCCGATTATGATGGTCCTGCTTGATCATGCATTGAGGAAAAAAATGACCACTGAGCTGGTAAGTGGATGCCCCGAAACACCAAAACATAGTGACGAGCTTGCGCTCGGGTGATCCTAGCAATTGTGCATGTAACGTCAGCCCTAAGCTCTCCGCGAATGCTTGAAACGGTACCTGGCAGGGCGAACATTGTTGCAGTTTCTGTTGAGGAGCGAACACTGGCAGTGCAATCGGTCAGCACAGGGGCAAAGACTGAAATCGCGGGCTTCTGAAATTGATGCAAAGACGTGGTCGCAGTCATCCCCAGGCGAGCAACATCACCCATGAGCTGTCTTGGGTAGAGGAGGGTAAAAGGGACTTCAACTGGTTGCACGGGTACGGACTTACATACAACGGGGGATTTATGCGCTTCGTCCTCGAGAACCCGTAGTGTCCTTTCTCGACTTTCGCTGGCTGTTCCATTTCGGCAGCACGAAGATCACGGAATGATCTGCTCCCTTCGACTCAAAACCGCCACCGAGAATGTACACAGGACACGAGTACCAGACGCGGATGCTTGTGGGTGCCGTAGATATGGTTGTGTATGCGCTCTTGAGTGTTCCACCAGGTATAGGCACTATCCGTTCACTTGCTTTCAGAGGCGTCGATGTGGGGTACTTGAGATCGCCGATATCGATGCAATGTGTAATTCACAGTATCCAGCGGGTGACCTGTGATAGCGTCGATACAATGTGGCCGAAATTTGTAGCATATAAAAGAACTTGCCTTATACTGGCCCACCAGTCCTGAAATTCATGAAGCCTGCGAGTGATCTTCAAGTTTCCGCACACGTTCCCTGATCACCTAAGAGCCAGTAAATAAGATACCGATCGAACGCGATAAACTCACCCGTATGTCCCTGCGAACTTGCGACCGTGTTTCTGAGTATTCCAGAGCAAGCATCCAGATTTTGAACACTTTGGCAAACTCGGTATCCATGTCGCCCTTGTTAATGGCGCGTCAGGCAGGGATCACGAGGACTTGGTATTGCCGAGCTCGGAGCAAATGAGAAAAGCCTATCGGAAACGTGAACATGAGAGATCTGGGGTGCGAAAGGCGTCGCCATGGCCCTGCCAGAAGGAGTGAACACTGATGGCGCGGCGGCAGGGATCGCCGTAAGGGAAAAAACCGAGTCAATAGGAGCAGAGAACAGCGATGTGGGTGGCATCCTTGGGCGAGTGATGTCGTCCGTGAGTTGTCCAGATGGTGAGGGAAGGGGAGGCCATTGCCGAAAAGGAACTTCGGGAGCAGCATGCTGCGCAACTACTGCAGACGGTGTAGACTTAGAGGTGCTGGGGGGTTACTCACTTCATCCTCGAAGACCAGCGACGAACTCACCAGCGGTAGCTGCGAATGGGACGGTTATTTGTACGAGATGTTAGAGTGAAAGGCCGATGAGTCATTGGTGGTTACTTGGGCGCTCGACGAGAGTGCCTGGGGTGTCGGGAAAGAATCTCCAGCATGAGAGGCGAACTGCAAAGAGTTGAAGTCCAACATTACATAATGCTGGCGCCCAGGAAAAGAATAAATTTGCCGATTTTGAAAGCGATGCACTGGCAGTTGTAAAGCCAATGGATCTTACCTATATGCCCGCCGTGTACCACGAAGCTCGTGACGAGCACTGTCTAGTTGGACCACATGGAGCTCCCAGCCACCAAGCGTCTACTAGTATACTGTATTCGTGTCGTCGTCGTCGTCGTAACGGTCCAGGCAACCGCTCGCACTAACGTTCCCCGCAACGAGGTCTAAAAGGTTTCTAGCCGAGTGTGCCTGTACGTGCGTCTTGGAAGGACCTGTACCCACTTTCCGCTGCGCGACGAGGCAGAGAGGTGGAAGTTGACGGTGAGGCACATCCCCATTCTCTGGGACGCGCACATATATCCGGATATCATTGCCAAGCAGGATGGCGACTATCGGTTGATATACGAGGTCACCGGGCGTCATCGCGTGATTCAACGACCCCCGTTCTACTAGAAGCAGCGCGGGCGCTGCATGTGAGAGACATTTCGCACGACATGATGAAGAACAACCGAGCTCCTGGGGTTCTGGACCGACACCAACGAAGAGGAAACGCACCTCTTGGGAATTCTGTCGATCATAAGGGTGGCGGAGACGTTGGATTTCCACAGGGGGAGCACGAGATCGCGTGCGAGACTAGGGTGTCGCGTGAGCAATGCGCCAGAGGGAACGCAGAGCGCACTTACGTCGTATCAAGAGTCCGCGCCGCCGGGAGCCGCACGACGTGACTTCCAGATCCTGTTCAAGCAGAAACAGTCAGCATCACCACACACGCACGAGCGCGACATCGCGTCCAACGCACACAGCGGATAATATGCCTTCGACAACGTTCGCAGTCGAGTGCCGTCGTCCGCGGTCAAGATGGTTCCCGGGTCGACGTACGGCAGCATGACCGGCACCCCCCGCCGAGGATGCGAAAACGGGCGTCGACGAACCCACGGGCGGACTCGGCGTCCTGGCGCGTAATGACCTTGGTGCTGGCGGTCATGAGGCGCATACGGGTGTAGTCGTTGGCGGCGAGGACGGACTTGACGTGGTCGTTGACGAGAGCGAGCGGACGGCGTCGCGGGCGGGGTTGCGGACGAGGAAGTCGGACGAAGGGAAGGTGGGGGTGAGGTGCCGCTGTTGTTTGTCAATGGGGGGGAGCTTCGTTAGCATGTGTACATTGGGGCAAGATGCGGGTTTATATGCAGGTCGCGAGGGAGGGTCGTTGGGCGATAACAGCGTGTAAGGCATTTCCTTGAAAGAGGGGTCTGCGACCTTGACCGGTTGATTCGTTTGGGTGTCAGTGGCGGGAACCTCGTGCAAAGGCTCGGTAGCTGGCTCGTCCTCAATAATGGTAGCATTGTCGTCGATGGTGGTGGTAAGCTCCGCTGACGTGCTCGTGCTCGGCTCTTGTTCGAGTTCACTTGAAGAGACGTTGGTTTCAACTTTCCACCTTGAGCTTTTGCTCTCTGGAGCACTCATGTAACCTTCCTCGGCCGTACGTTTCCTTCGGACACTTTAGTATATACAAGAAAGACGGACGGATTGACGAATCCTTACCCTGCTTGCTTGCTTTTCGACGGCTAATGTTCTGCTTGCGCTCCAAAACTGCGACAAAAAAACCGCCCGTGTCTTGAAGATGTGGGTACTAGTAGATGCGTACGCTGGATTCACACTGGCAGTCAATAAATACACGATCAACGGGAAGTTGTTGTCCACGCACCAGCGCTTAAGGCTCAATGCACCGGTGTTGCCTGGCGGCCAATGTGTCTCGAACATTTTTGACTTGGCACGCTTGTTTTCGGGGATGGTTTCTATGTAGGCTTCCCAGGAGGTGATTGAACGACCGACAGTCGGCAGCCAGTTGACGATCCCAGGTCGACGAACTGACTCGGGCAGCTAAGACGACACATCCGCTAGTTGGAACTCTGGTGATAGAAGGAGGTCACAGGGCAGAAAGGTCGCGAGTATCACCATCACCGTTACCTGAATGCGAATTCAGTGCAGCGGCGATGACGGCTTCGTTTCGACGGCGCTCAGGGAGCACGTGGAGTAGACGATGCGACCGTCCGGTTCCAGCATACGCATGGCACGTTGAAGGATACGAACTTGCAACCTTGGGGAACGTCATCAGAGGGGAAGCGTGTCCAGCAGGTGTAGATTTGGTGCAACGAACCCATGCAAACCGTTGCCATCCAAGGGCTGCCAATGTTTCCAGATACTGACGTTCTTTCGCACGGGCCGTCTCCGCTGCACGGGACGTCACAGAGGATACGGAGCTGACTCGGCGTATTTTTGACCGCACGACGTTTTTCGGCCATGTTGATCGAAGGACTGGATAAATCGATGCGTCTAGATCGGTGACAATGAACAACGGACTCAGAGGATGGGCGGACTGGTGGATGAGGAGATGGGCGCGTTTGTAATCGCTGTCGTTGGCAATGAGGCCAGGCGGTGTCGACGTTGCAGTGGCAGTATCGTTTTCATGTAATGCTTCGAGCAATTGAGCTGTCTTGTATTGATACTTAAGTATGTAAACTGGCTGAATAGTGGATTAATTACCTTGGATCCTGGTGCCGCGTGCCAATCTCTTCTCGAGTAGGTCAATACGAGCTGCATCTCTGGATCTAAACGAGTATAAGCGATTGTGACAGGAAACGTCAACATTGCACACTAACCCAACACCGAAAACATCATTGGATCTGGTGGCCCATACTTCAGATAGGGCGTTCCGGAACTTTACGCAAAAGGTCAAGTGTCGTGGTAGCCTTCTGCGTGGGCCCGCCGTCATGGTCGCAAGGTAAGGCGCCGTGTAGGGCTCGTAGAGCGATGGCCAATTCGTGACCCTACAGTGCGGCAGTAAGCCCGTGTGCACTCTATGACAGAGTTATATAGCTGATAGGGCGACCTCGTTGAGCGTCTTAAACGCCATCAGCCAGCGATTGAAATCGGCTTCGTTGACTCGTTTGATGGAGCATGCATTCAAAGATTTTAAGATGGATGCGAGATCTTGAAGGTTAGGGCGGAAGATCGCTAGTTGGTTAAACGTCGACGTGAGCGCGAGCCGAGCGACGTTGGATCGGAAGGAAAGAACAAGCTAGACAAGAGCTCGTAGACGCTTGCAAAGCTCGGCGACGCGGCATCCGACGACCCGGGGGCGAGCGCGAACAAGCTGTTTAGGATCGTCAACGGGTTCACCTTGGACTTTCCGGGGATCGCTTTTCCTGGTTTGCGCAACAATGGAAAGTAAGCCAACGAAGACGGTCGCCTGTGTGGGATCGGTACTATGATGTGCGACTTGGGACAGGATGCCAATTTGACGCTGAGCAGGGGAGTGGGCAAGTGCTCGTCGCCCTTGGTTCGCTCGACGAGGGTGGTGAGATTTCTGAGTAGAGTCTCGAGATGCGGCTTCACGACGTCTTGGGCGATCGCATTATCTTCGGACGAAAAGGCGAGTAAACAATTCACGATGTCAACAATGTGTGTCGAAACGGCCGGCGTGACGTTGGTGGCAACCAAGCAGCTGACTCGGAGGACTTGCACGAAACACGATCGTCGTAATCGACCAAGTAACGGATATACTCAGCCTGAGGTCAGGATGCCCAACCATAAAGCACGCCTAACAAGGCCGACGGTGCTTGTGTATTCTCTTAGCCGAGAAGAGCCATTCGCAGCGAAATGATGGCCGCGAGGGACGCCCGCAAGTAGCGTAGTCGAAAGAGACACGGAAAAAGTCTACCAGTCGCGGGAACCCAAGCCGTGAAACCGAGTGCAGTGCTCTGGTCGTCGAACCCTCGTTGGCATTTTCGTCGACCTCGGCCTCGGCATCCTCTCGACCCTGCTCCGATTTCACTCGCACCGGTTCTCGCTCAGCAAGCGTGCTTCGACCCTCCTAATCGGGACTGTGCGAATGCGACGAGGTTCACGACAGTGCCGAGAAGCAGGTTCAAAAACCCGACCGTGACCTGCTGCTTCGGGGACACGCTCAGCGGTACCTCGGTCAACTTGAACCGACCATCCTGCCATGCCCGACTGCTCGACCCCATCGGTTTCAGTATCAGGTCGACGAGCAGCCCGAGCTCGTCTTCAGAGCACACGGCCAACGCCCCAACCACCGCCGATCTTCGACCCCGCATTTCGAGCGTCTCTTTCTCTCGAGCATGGTGCCAAAGAGTAAATTAATTGCAGTGTCCACGAACATGGGTCGATCTGTGTCGTCTAGGGAAGACATGTCGAGGTGCGCGAGCTCCAGGAAATGCCGACGGGTCTCTTCATGCCTCACGAGGCTAGGCGGTTTGTACGTCAACACACAGCTGAGCGCTCCGGTTTGAAGTACATGGTCGGGATGGGACAAGATGGTTCGGTAGAGGGAAAAGAGTGTGTCCGTGGCACGTAGGGCCTTGAGATTTGTAAGTAGCGTGAGCCATGCGTTCAGTTTGTATCTAGAAAGACTTGAAACTGCATCATCGTTGACCGCCAGCGACAGGAAGAAGGGTACGAGTTGATAGTTGTGCTTTTCTGCGATGCGCATTGTCCAAGCGTCGTCGGAGCAGCTGCATCAGAAGGCTTTTGATCCTAGCAGAAGAAGAGGTGTCAACTTGTCCGAGATCGCGAAGGAGTCTTGCACTAACGAGGATAATGGCTACCATCTCTCCACGTTCACTCATCTTCCCAAGGATCCGCGTTCACGTCCCTTTCGACGTCCTCATTCAGCCACTCGGGAAGGCCTCGAACCTTGTCAGCTTTGGTAACCATTTGCAACTCGTCAAAAAGACAGTGTCCACACACTGGTGGCCAGAGATGAGAGTACCTCGGCGGCCGGTAACCATAGTGGTCGCATGTTTATACAGACAGCGATCAAACGCGTTAGTACGAGAGAGGAACGAAACTAACAGGTCAGTGGCCAGAGGTTCGTCGTCCCTGATCACTTGCCCAAGCTGGCCGATTCGCAAGACCCGTTTTGCGCACTCTTTGCAAACGCCGCTTCAGTACCTCATGCTCGCCTGGAGTCGACTTGATCCAACGGTCGCGAATGCGAGATGATGCGTGTTCTCAAGTGCAGATAGAGCTCTGGGAAGGGCAACGTTTCTTGCGTCGGCGGACTATTCGGCATCGTTATCAAAGTGCCTTGGAAAAAAATCGATCACCTGCCTCGATTGCACGAAACCTACCAGACCGCTTAGAGCACACTGATACCAACACCACCACTGCACGATCGTCCTAGTCCATTCCGCTAGATCGGCCTGTTGTCTCCACGAGGCGTTCTTCGACCCTGCAAGGGTGTGCATGCAAATCCATAAAACCCAGGCTGCATTGACACCAGGACGCTTCTCGGTCAGGTGGTTCTATAGCATGCGTTGGACCATGCCTACCAATAATTCAGGCATCTTGTCGACGTATACCAATAGCGACAACAGGTTACGCACCTCATCTACACGGTCTGGACTGAGTTCCCAGCGAGACAATCGTTCACAAAGCCACACGTCGACAGTCCGTCTCCAGACGATATCCACCTCCCAAGCTTGTTGGACTGAAGCGTGAAACTCTTCTCTGGATCATCTTCCTTGACGTTCAAGGCGTGGATCTCGCCGCCAACGTCTATCTGACCCGCAGGGAGGATGCTGGCTACTGTAGAATGCGCTGCGCGTGCTGCGCTAGTGAGGATGGAGGTCATGGTAAAGAGTAACTCTGCATTCTCGTAGAGCGACCTTTATATCGTTTGTGCTATGACGTCACATCACGTGCGAGAGGTAAATTGCCTTGTACTAGTAGGGACGACACTCAAGCTTAGCACCGAAGAGCAAGATCAGAGAGAGAGAGAGAGAGAGATGAATTCACGAGCACGAGATGTTCCGATACTGTAGACTCGCACTTTGATACTCTGCAAGGAACACTCTTTCACGCTCAGCAACAAGGAATCTGTGCTTGCATGAGCCAGCGTACGAGTCAAGCGAAAAATGCAAACACGCACGAGAGCAACTCGTTCACATAGT
>JBBPOC010000087.1:0-30106 GCA_038091235.1 Tylopilus rubrobrunneus | reverse complement strand
AGAATTCTATTCGTTCACTTAACAGTCCACTAGAATCATTTATTCAGTCCAGCTGGCGGCATTCCTCCGGTACCATCATTCTCGCCGTTCACGTCGATGGGCGGATATGTCCCGGGCACATACATTCTTCCTCAGACACCGACTTTTGCAGAAGGTGTTTCCTTTTCTGATGCCATGGGAAGCATTGACGCCGGCTTCTCCGGGGATAGCTGGGACTTCTTGGGAATCGAGCTGGGGTCATTTGGGCCTCCGCCACTCTCTCACGTCCGATTGACTCAGTTCGACGATGCGACCACCACTAGCTCTGAGCCCGAGCTCCCCCTCCCTCCTGTTGAAGACAACCCCAGCCCAACCAGGCCTCGCCTTCCTGCTGTCCCTCCCCCATCCCCACCCGACGGACAACCTCAAAAAGCTCCGGCAAAATCGACTAGCAAATCCCCTCGGAAACCAAAAGTCAAGCGTAAAGCAGTCGTGCCTCCCGAGCGTCCAGCAGCAGGAGAGACTCGGGCAACTCCATCCGCTCCTACCGGCACGGCAGACGTTTCCAAGGCTTCCAAATCGAAGCAGAGCCTTGCCCCCAAGAAGGTCGCTAAATCAAATGCAAAAAGTGCGGCGACAGGTACGTTCATCAAATACCGACACCGAATTAGACATAACGACGTCCCTTCTCATGCATCAGTCGACACAGCGAGCTCAAATGCCTCTTCTGTGACCATGGCGCTGTGTCCTCCGAGTCGCACCCAGCTACAGCGAGATTCCTCTCTGGTCCCTCCCACTGGCGCAGCGACCCGACAAATGGCTCCCGTCGGCCCATCCCAAGGCATACCCCATCCTACCAAGCAGCCTCAGTCTCAGCCGAACGTTGTGTCCACTCCATCCGAGACCCGCACGTCCAAGCGCGTTCCTGTTCAATCCAAGCGAAACGCCATGGCAAACGCAATAGGAACAAATCGGGCGACTTTTGTTGACAACGGGGATCATGACAACGCTCAACAAGAATCACTGACCAGCCCGAAAAAAGGCAAGCGGGTGGGAGAGAGTGTCGAGGGAGCGGGGAAGAAGTAAGTTTACGTGCACTCTATTCTCTCTGCATTCTGACCATCTGAAAGGAAAAAGAAGACGGACTGAGGTCGTGATTCCATTGTGTAGTTGCATGTATTGAACTCTCGTGATGTATCTTGTTTTTTGCGAGTCAATACATGAATATTGAACAGAAATTGGTGTTCGACCTAATGCATTGTTGTGAACGCTGAGCAACGAGCAACATAAACCCTGAAGAAATTAAGAAACGTACTGACTCTCGCGTAGTTAGAACTTTTCGTTCACTACTTAGACGCTCAGCTACTGTTGCCATGCGCTCATACGCCACACGTTGATTAGGAGGCTCTTGAGTCCATCCAGGCCGCTTATCGAACTTCGCACTCGCTGCAAGGGATAGTATACTAGTAGCGTAGAGATAAACTGTACTACCATTGATGTACCATTAGAGGCCACAGCACTACAGAGTAAGGGTAAATACTGAGCGCGGATTTCCGAGTGATGCATTGTCTGCGACAGGGACAGATGACGTAGACTTGATGCATCACTGACGGGTGGCTTGGCGAGTGATGCATTGTCTGCGACAGGGACAAATGACGTAGACTTGATGCATCACCGACGGGCTGGCTTGGCGAGTGATGCATTGTCTGCGACAGGGACAAATGACGTAGACTTGATGCATCACTGACGGGCTGGACAAAGTCAGTCGGCAGCAGGGCGCAATCAAGTGAAACTAATGCATTACCGTGCACGTTGATCCGTGGAGACACTTTGATGCATCAGCAGGCCCGGGAGGATGCACTTGAGTGAAAATAATGCATTACCATCGAGGACAATCCGGGAAGGAATAGATCTGGACTTTCAAATTGATGCATCACCGATGGACCTGAATCACCTGATGGAGCTAATCAGCAGGAGGACACGTTTGAGTAAAAATAATGCATCACCCGGCGGCCCCATGCATGTTAAGGGTAATACATTGACTCGGACTCGGAGGGACAGATCCGGGATTTCAAGTTGATGCATCCGAGTCAGAGCCAATCAGCGTGAGGATGTGCTCGAATAGAACTGATGCATTACCATGTATGTCTAGGTAATGCATCACTTGCCAGTGCTGGTAATGAACTTGACTGTGACGGAGCCAATCACCGGGAGGGCATGCTCGAGTAGAATTGATGCATTACTGTGTATGTCGAGGCCAATTAATCTGGGGAGGGTTAAGTTAGACTTTGATGCATCACTTGATGGACAGGAGACGGCCTAACAGAGCCAATCATCAGCAGGAGGACGTGCTCAAATAAAGCTAATGCATTACTGTGTACGTTGAGGCTAGTCCAAGCCTTTCAAATTGATGCATCACCAACATATCAGCCGGGGAACAAGCTCAGGTTAAAATGATGCATTACCATGCGCGTTGAGGCCAATCAAGCTAGGAGGGATAAATCTGGACTTTGATGCATCACCAATAGACCGCACGGATTCGGAGATCAGTAAGGAGGACAAACTCGGATAAACAGAGACCTACCAGCAGTTGATGCATCACCGGAAAGGCATACTACTGGTAGGCGAGTACTAATTAGTAGGGTTTAAGTAATGTAGTCAGGCTAACTTGAAGGTGATGCATCAACAGCAGAAGGGTTATGCATCAATTTAATCATGTCGACCTTGTTTAACATCGTTATTATGCATCAATGGAAGGAAAATCATGCATCAACTTCATTGCACTAGCTCTCAGTGGACATTATTATGCATCAATGGAAGGAGAATCATGCATCAACTTCATTGTACTAGCTCTCAGTGGACATTATCATGCATCAAGTATGACTTTCATTGATTTGCATCACAATTCTGATGACAATCCTCATTGTTTCTTGCATCAAAATGACAGGATAGCCTGCCGCCACTGTGACAACACATCAGCTTCTGTGTCATGATGTGCTGAAAAAGGGCTCTATCGTGCAAGATTCTTTGACCGTTCGGTTGACCTATACGACACAGGTACTACCCTCTCCGAGATCTACAACATCAATCAACTTGATGCAATGATCATGGCCAAGCGGGCCTGGAGCGAGGTGGACACCACGACGATTCGCAACTGCTGGAACAAGGCGGGAATCTTGCCGGACTTCGACTCGAACCCACCATTGTCAGATACGCCATCATCACCATCAGTCCCTGCATCATCTCTTTTGCAACCGGGCCCCGATCACATTCCCACCGGTACCCTTCCGCGCGTTCGGTTGAGAAAATTCGTATAACCAGCTTAATCATGGCCCAGGAACCTCGCCCTGCTTTGCAGAGCCCGAGGCACGCCACAAGTGAGAGGTTCTGTTTTGCCACAATCAGCGGCCTGGGGTACATTAGTACTGTCGGGGTACAGTAAGTGTTACCCTCTTGTCTTGTTTCCCTTATCTCAATGTCCGCCTACAGAGTATCCGAGATTCGACTATGGATCACTTGAGACATCGATAAGTCTGCACAGTGTTCCATTGACGAAATGCTGAAGGACCTCCTCGCGGATTGCACTGACCAGCCACGAGAGTTGTTGAAGCCTTCAAAACGAGCTTGTTTGAGGAATGCCTGCAGGGGGTCCTTCCCATCTGCAACGGCAAGCCCATTTCAATTAAGGACCTCAACCCAGAGTCAAGTCAGGGAAACTTTTGTTGCATAGTATGATTTGATGACATGATTTCATGGTGGATTCTGACTGTGTCATGTAGCTTAAGAACACAAGTCGAGGCCGAGAAGGAATTATGCCCTCTTTTCGTGAAAGCGGCAAACACTACACTCTTGTTCCTCCATGAGCTCGAAATTGAATGCATTCGACCTGCTAGTAAAGACGCGGTCCGCTTTCATGTCCACGACCCTGCGTTGCTGACGCAAAGACACCAAGGCCTATTTTCGCAGCCCAAGTCAGACATCATTGTTGTATCCGAGTCAGACACTCGGGATGCCAACGGCTCTGCGGGAGACATTTATGGTCGAGAGGGTCTCTTTCTCGGAGTGGCTATGAGGGTCCCGACGAAATCATTCGAGTGGCGTAGCGTCGACTTGCATAATGATCTATTTCATAGTTCGACGGTCTGCTCGTCAGCAACAGATAAGGTCGCAGCTACCGCTTCAAACGGTCGTAAAAGTACTTCTGAGCATCTCGATCCACCCGAATCTCAATCAAAATGTGACAAGTCTACGCATAAAAAGGGCCATCCTCTCATCGTCCAGGCCAGTTATTATGCAGCAGAAATGTTTGCTGCTCACACTGCTCGCTTACACGCTATTGGTCCCATCATTGTCGGTGTGTACTCATGCCACCTCCTTGATGGCGTGTTTACCTATGATAGGTGACATCCTCTACGTGTGGCGGTATGACCGACAAGGTGCTATTCAATGTTCCGGATTCAATTTCATCCAGGACCTTCCGCGGTTCCAGGTCCTCCCTCTTGCAATGCAACGCTTTGAAAATCGACGCTGGGGCTTGAGTCCAGTTATAAACCTAGAGTTCGGGCGCCAACCGGAATCTCACCTTCAAGCAGTCGTCAAAGGACTTTGAGCATCTCGATCCACCTGAATCTCAATCAAAACGCCAAAAGTCTATGCATAAAAAAGGAAAAGGCTACCTTGTCATCGTCTAGGCTGGTTATTATGCAACGCAGGTTCCTCATTACTGCTCAGATGCACAATCTGCCATACGAACATCTCAGTACTGCACCCACAGTGAAAGCGACAATCTAGGGCAACGCGGTCAGAAGACGGTTGCGATCAGCTTGTATTGCTGCAAGTGGTCGAGTCACTTTGTACTGGACACATTTGAAAATTTACAAGACACTTTCAACCGGAATTCCCCTCTCCATTCGACCAAGTTGTGGCCAGTGTCGTCTTCAAAACCCGCGCTGTATCGGGGAAATGGGACACGAAGCAACCATATGGCATAAGCGAACGTTCAAGTTGAGCCGCAAATAGAGTGACCAAACCTCACCTCTTCGTTTTCTACGGTATGATCCTGGACTCGAAAGTAGACCATCGGGAGGGCGAACGCCATGCCAGCCATAGTCAACACCCACGAAGAAAGGAAAATGTTCATGTATCTATCGTGCCGCCCAGTGGCAATCTGATCCAATCGCCTTGAAAGAAAGGAGGAAACTCACGGTAATTGAACCGCGTCTGCGCGCCATGCACCCGCTGCCCCACAGGATTGCAGTGACTTGTCTAGGTGAAATACGAGTGTGCCACGGTTCAGCTCATGGATATTGTATCGACGGTATTACTCACAGAACCCGGTGAACACCGCGAGCTTGCCCAGGCTATTAGACATCGCGCCCATGAGCCAGTAAGCATACGTTTGCCACATGGAGTCGAGTAGGCCGGAAGCGATCAAGAGCCATGCATGTGCTGGGTAGTCCTTACTGTAAATATCGATATGCGCAGCCAGTAAACTGCTCTGGCGTGTGTACGTTCTGGCGAGGAGGGCATGACGTCATTGAGGACAACAGCGGCCACGGTACCCACGTGCCTCAGGTAAAAGTACGCCCAAGTGTGCACGACGAATATCATCGTGGTGACGAGGACCCATCCAATGAAGGCACGCACTCTGCGACGGTACCGCGTCTGGTCTAGGATGACATGGCCAATGAATAGAGAACCAAAGATCTCAGCCGTCCAGTGCATGAAATTGTTGAGTCCACGTGCGCGAATGGTGAAAATGGCACCGTTGTAGTCATTGAACTCTGTCAGGTTATTCCACAGATGTGTGAATCAGACAATCGCAAACTCTTAGAATAAACTACTTACCCCAGGTGTAATGATAGTTGGAGGCAAAGAACATCGGAAAGAGTAGCATAATCCATGGATCCCCTTTCAGTGCGACGAAAAGGGTGATGAATTCAGTTTTCCAAGAAGGCTGCCTAATTTGCGCTACTTTCGTCCCGTCGGTACGGACCACCTTGTTTGGATCGGCCACGAAAACCGCAAGCACGACTCCACTAAAGCTTAGGATCAGGAAGGCGATCTATATATTGTCCGGTCAGCTTGCATCCCTTTTGCTAAAAGAGGCTCACGTAGGTTCCATTTCCGACTGACGGCGGCGCAACCACATCAGTCAGAAATTCCGCAAAATGTATCGAATCCTACCTGATCCACCCTGTTGAACATGTGAGCGTGAATAAACTGCCGGATAGATCAACTTACAGTCCAGTGGAAATTCTCCCCAAATGCGACGGCAGAGCCGACCACACCGCCCAAGTTCAAGATTGCCCAGAATATGCTAATGTACATACCCTTTTGAGCTTCGGTCGGGTAGGCCATCATCAAGGAACCTTGCGCGGTCCATAATAGGGCAGCACACATGCCGAGGATAGCGCCAGCAGCAACGACGAATGGACCCGCGCCGGGGTGGATATTTACAGCCCTGATGGTCATCTGAGAGTCGACGCTGACATCGAAGGAAGACATACAAGAAGGAGGCAACATATAAAGAGTACCCCCATGTTCCAAGTATGAGGGTGAGTCGCGGCCCAAGGAAGTTGTTGATCGTGCTTTCGTAGACCAAAAATCACCATCCATTCGCCGCTGTACTGGTAGTGGTCATGCGCATATGCACCAACCACCGACTTACCCAGAAAAGAATCCAAAGAAGGCAAAAGCCGCATACAACGCAGCGTTGGCGTTGGCTTGATCCGAGTCCGTCGTGTTGAGGAGCCCCCCGCCGCCCAGGCCAGTGATAGAGTTGAACATCCCAGGGCACATGAAAAAAACGAAGCCTAGCAACGCGACCTGAAGAATGGGGTGGTAATAGATGCCCACCCACCCTGTCGGCCCTTCGACCTTTGCCTGTGCGTCGGACATGGTTATTCGGAGAGATCAAGTTAAAAGAAGAGTATACTTATAAGTGGAAGCATCTGAGCGTTGGCAAGGTGCCTAAAACTCGCAAGGTGTTGACCTGATTCGGAGAACCATAACGACCACCGAGAAGATCGCTTTCGTGTGTATAGTACTATGCACGCGTTCAAGTTAGCGGATTGTCAGTATTGATATACAAGTGAGCATGCTTCGGAGAAGATGCTACTTTAGATGGCGAGCTAGATTTCTGTCGTCGAGCGTCAAGCCTGTGCATGTCAAGTTGGACTCCGAGTAGACAGTAGTAGTACGTCGGCGTCCCCCGAGCATCCGAGTCACCATACCGGAGACATACTGTAGTATCCATCCTATGCGTGCTTCGTATTTCCCAGTCACCCCCGGCCGACTCAGGCTGACCTGAGCCGCGATCGTTCATAGTACTAGAACAACTCGGTAGTATCCAACAACACCGTGGCAACACTCGAATGGGCAACAAAGTGCCGGATACGGCTTGCATGCGTCAGATAAAGAAATGTGTTGGAGCGACCGGGATGGGTAAGGCTACCTACATAAGTAAATGAATGGATAGAGTGAAGTGAGTACGAGACTGGAAGGAAAGAATATCATGATGTAATGACTCGGAGCGGCGTGGGCGGCGCGGTACCGTAAAAGGAAGTATAGGGAAAGTGGTAACTAAAAGTTAATGGTATCTACACGAAGCGCTGGATCTCCAACAGAAGATCGTAAGAAGAATAGAAAAGACCGGAAAACATGCACGTCATACTAGATACTGTAGGTTGCGGCCTCGCTGGCTATTCCACTGGCAACAAGTGCAGTATCAAGTTGTATGACTTGTTGCAAGCTCGGATTATTTTTCTGCAAGGCCGAGCGGTATCCCAGCTACACGGTCTGGTGAGACCTTGTAAGCCGTGTGCTAGTAAACCCAAGGCGTTGAATAGATGTTACATGGCCCCGTGGAATACATCCGGCGGCAAAACCCGCTACAACCCGTCGGTTGGCCCCTGTCAATCGCCCGTCGGATGGCGGTGTCGGATAATCTGGATTGGGGGGATTTTGTATGTAATGATTTTTAGCACCCAAAGTGGAACTGGTCAATCTTATCATGGTCGGAGCGATGATTTGTGTTCCAGTCTCCCGGCAGTTACTTGGATCTCAGAGGCCCGATACGTTATGTGATATTCGATATGTCCCTAAGTTACCGTACCAGACGCTGTCGACAGTGTCATTTTGCGTCTCATCCTGATCCGAGGATGTCTCAGTGGCGGCAAATACTTGGGCTGTCAAGAAAAGAGGGGCTCCTACCCACAGTCTGGTGCCCCGCATGGAGTCCATAATCCCTCGGACACACCTGTCCTCTAGACGTTGGCAGTTTATCATGTGGCGTTTGCACTGCAACGCGTGTGTCATCTGTTTTGACATTTTATGTGCGGAACGCTGTCGTAGCTAGACAATCGACAAGCGATTAAGCTCAGGCTGAGTGTTGATCCCCAAAGCCTTAAGTTGTTAACATTATGCCTCGATTGGCAGCTCACTGGTAGTCATCGGTGCGCTTCGTCCGGCCATACACGACGAACTTGGGCATCCAGGTTCGAGTTGGCGTGAGCTTCAAATCGATGACATTCGAGTTGACAGGCTACGTCTGCATCTCCTCGGATCTCCTGCAGGCTGCAGCCGATCTGAGAGTGCTGACTGATCTGTTACGCGCAAGTACTCGCAACTCATCACCTTGCTTGCAATCTCTGGGGGATGAAAATTGGTAAAGTGGCGTGGTCCCGGTCAGGTACATAGGTCATCTGTTTTGATCCCCTATATTTTTTTCAGTGGGGCGAGTAGCCAATGATTAACAATGTTAGCCCCTCCAATTGATCCCCAATTGTCGATTGCATCTTCAACGATTGGAAATTCAACCGCCGACGCGCCTTCGGCCGGGCATACACGGCGAGCGCGAGTGCCCGGTTCGAGGAGGCGAGCCGGCTCGTGGGACCCCTTTGCATGACCAATCTGCCAGGGGATGGTTGTCGCAGAATCAAATCCGGCTGTGTTTCGACTCCGAGGATGTACTCGATTAGAACGTTGGTAAGCCGATATCGCTTAGCATGCGGCGGTGTTATATGTTTTTGGACAAAAAAAGCAAGCAGCGAGGTATAAAAGAGGGCCTATGCGACCTGGAGTCCGCAGAGCAATCACCACGACTGCTACCCCCTAAGCTAAACAACGCACCAATCACCATCTATGTCTCCCAAAACCCAAGTCTTCTTCACTGGCGCGACCGGTAAGTCTCGAGTCGGTGCAGATCTCTCAGTCTACCCCTGTTTCTCTAATGCGTGTTCGTCCTAGGTTATCTCGGTGGCACTGTTGTTGACCGCCTTCTCAAGCACTCTAGCTTTGCGACCTCCGAGATCACTGCGCTCGTCCGCAAGGCAGACAAGGCTGCCGCCCTCCAGTCACTCGGCCTCAAGACCGTCATAGGATCCTACGATGATCATGACCTTCTTGAGAAGCAAGCTTCTCTGAGTGACGTCGTGTTTGAAAATGTGCGTGTGCCCCCCTTGACTGGAACCCAAAGCTGAATAGCCTGTATACGTTGGCGTTTGATTAGGTGGATGCCGATAATCTGGCTGCAAACAGCGCGATCTTGAAGGGTCTGAAGAAGAGATTCGAAGCCACCGGCAAGGCTCCCATCTTGATACACACCGTGAGTGATCATCGCCCTCCAGAGACCCAGTTCTCCTAACGCGTGGTCCTTCAGAATGGAACCGGTATGCACCTCGCAAGGATTTAGTGGATTGGTCTGACCATCCCCCGTTAGCTATCGTTATGGACAGCGCGAAAGGGGAGCTCACGAACGAGAAGCCCTGGGATGATGCAGACATCGCCCGATTGGACACTATTCCAGATACCCAGCTTCACCGAAACGTCGACGTTGCTCTTCTCGCCGCCGATAAGGAAGGTGAGTATGCAGACTCCACCCTGACACCTTTACTGACTCGTAGTCACAAAGGATATGTGAAAGTGTACTTCGCCTGCCCTGTGACGCTCTTCGGCATTCCCACTGGAAAGGTGGTGGATCTGGGTATCCAACACACACGTTCCATTCAGGTCCCCATGGCGGTTGCCAGCAGCATTGCAAGGAAGCGTGCCGGTCATGTCGGTCCTGGGACGAACATCTGGCCTGCCGTGCATGTCGACGACAGTACGTTTCGTGTTTGTTTCGTGCAGGGAAGTGATACTCACTAGTACGGTGGTGAACGCCAGCCGCGGATGGTTACATCATTCTTTACGAAGCCATCCTGGCAGGAAAGGCAGGGCATGGTCGCGAGGGGACCTACTTCATGGAGAACGGTCATTACATCATGAAAGATATCTCCGCCAAAATTGGAGAAGCCCTCGTTGAATTCGGAGTGAGCAAGACCGCGGAAGCGACCTCGTTCGACGAGGAGGACTTCAAAAGAAACCCTTACGTATGTCTCCACAACTGAAGCGCTACTGATGCGTTGCTGATCATACTTATTTAGCTCGGTCTCCTTGGAACCAACTGCAGAATCATTGCGACTCGTGTACGTGCCATGGGCTGGAAGCCCAAGTACACCATCGATGACTTGCACAAGAGCGTCAGGGGCGATGTTGAGTGGCAGTTGAAAAGCGCGGCCTGAACAAATTTTGGCAAGCAATGTACTTGTGTCTTCGTTTGTATAGTACTGAGTCTGCGACTTGACCCGACGAATATTATTGAATGTGTTTCTCTGATGATACTCGAGCTTCATTGACAGGCTGTTGTCTGCGTCAACAGCTTGGAGAACCCGGTGCGTGACTCGGAAAAAGAAACCGCGGAGGAGCCACGCGAGGCCGAATTCGGTTGTGACGCGTTTTTTTCTTGAGCTCGTTGGGCGTGATGAACTCCAGCGGGATTGGCCAGGCAGGATAGCCAGTGCAAACTTTCTGTCAAAGAGATATTTTTTCCGGAGCTTCCGATGGATGAAAGAAAAGAAGACGTACGTTGGTGTTTCCGTCGCACTAGTACGGGCGGGGTTGAATCAGACTCGTGGGGTTCGCCATTCATCCGTGCCGATCGATGAAACATTGTATCCGCACGACGACAAGGAACGCAATTTCGAGGGAAGTTGCCACATGATACATCTAGTACTCCCCAGTACTCAATATCACTCAATGCTCAAGCACTCAAAGAAGAAGCACTGCAGGAGTGTCACTTCGTGGCTGTGCAACTCGAAATGCAATTTGAATTTAATAATTTTTGTCTGAAGAGGCGAATTGTGCGTCGAGCCGATGACGGACCGTAGCATGTCATGGAGGTGCAGAGGGGGCTTTATTAGAAGAAATATCTCACCGTCAGCAAGGAATCCGTCCACTCTCCCCCATCCCTGCCTCACGCTCCTTGCTGCCCACATCCGCATTCACCACCGCCACTCCACCTATTGCCGACGACGACTCCGGTGTATTTTCATCTGCGTCTGGCAACGTCCCGTCACCCAATACAAGAGAACCCCCCTCTTCCCGCCGTACTTGCGCCTCACGGCAGCCGTCCACCAAACCCCAGACGACCTTTTCACGACCCTCGGCTTCCTCGCGCAACGTCTCTTCTCTGCCCTGGAGCGCAAGCTGGCGGAGTTGTTTGATGCTTTTGCTAGGTTCGCGGAAACTCAGGGAGTGGGATGCGAAGGATGCGAGCTGAGAAGGTTGGGATCGGATCGGAGAATCGGATGATGCAAGGCCGTGGGTTTCGCGTTCCGTGTCGTTAGGGGACGATACATCGCTCCCATCCTGACTCAATACCTGCTGCTCAGACGCCGATCCGTCCTCACCCACAGAAGGCTCTCTTGGAGGTCAAAGTAATTAGCATCGTGGTCAGCGGGAGGAAACGAAACACGAGGTCAGGTCAAATGGATAGTAACGCACTTGGAATGCGACCCAAGCTCCTTCATGGCGGCAATCACCTCGTGCGCACTCTGCTTGCCGCTAAAGTCGATCTTTGCCCACATCTTTTCCATCTCCTCGACCGTCTTGACACCGGCGGGGAAGTTGAGCGCTCTGAACTGTCGTTCTCGCGCACTGTCAAGTCGCCGACGAATCTCAGCGTCGTCGAGGGCAGATTCAGTCAGAGTCCACTGGAGTGCCCCTGCCAACACGATTGGGGTGAGCGGGGTGCGCAAAGTGGACCCAGAATTTCACCCACAGTCACGTCCGTCTGCAACCGCCCTCGCACCTCTTACCTCCTCGTTATCCAAGTAACTTGCCACACGAACGTCGAGCTCCGTTATTGGACACGGTTTCCCTTCAACTTGATCGTCCCATTCGACAGGTTGGATCCATACGTTTAGTTCCTGGCTCAGTTCGCGCGTCTCAAATGTGCATTTGACGCTCTGAAGAAGGAAGTGAGTGCGTTTTGTCCTGCTAAGTGGTGACGATCCCTTCGAGAGGAACGGTAGATGCAACAACTAGGCAGACTTACCCGTTCACCATAGACGGACACGATGTCACTCAATACTCTCTCCAGCAACGACACACACTTGTTGAACACTCTTGTGCCATTCCCAGTACCATATATTCTCTCTTCCATCTCCTCGAGCGATACGTATTGAAAGCCGAAGATCCGTGCTGTATTGTGGTATGCAACGAGAACGCCATCCATATTACCGATGCGAGCTTGAAAACTAGTTAAAGAGCAATATGTGAACTGCTGGCGAACGACAGGGAGTAAATAGATTCACCTGTATTTCAGAAAAGCACTTCGAATGAGGTCGTAGTATTCCTTTTCGAAACTCTCGAGAGGGCCCGTCAGTGTCTTGATCAAATATCCAGAGTTTTCCTGCCAGTGCCAAACCATCAATCTCAGAAATCATATCGTTCGCAAGAAGGCGTTCATAAGTCACCTCGTAATTGAGAATATCCAAACGTATAGGTACCGCAGCACGCGTCTTGATGTCAAAGACACCGGTTCCAGGTAGTCGCGGATCAACACAATCAAGTTGGGATCGCATGACAAATCGGTCCGACTACATTATACAATGAAGGCACGGGATGAGAATAAAATAAAGGCCAAAAAACGCCACTCACCATCGCGTACCGATAGGCTTCTCTCCTCGTATCGCAGTGTTCCTCGACAACAGGAGTAGATCGCAATAGCTTTTTAAAATCACCCTCGGCGACAGTCAAAAATTTCTCCAGCATCGTTCCCTAAATAGCGGTTTCTCAACGAAAGCTTATACTAAGATATGAAAGAAACAATGCCTACCATCCACGTCAGCACGTTCTTCTCTGCAAACTCTTCTGTCTTATCAGAGTCAATTAACCAGACCCCTTCCTTGTAGTTCAGCACCACTGACGTGGGCATGCGTTGTCCAGGGGTAAAATTCGTTGGCTGATGAATGATCGTCAGTTTGAATTCATAGTCAATGGACGGGAGTCTGATCGTTGCTTGTCAGAAAGTTTAAAGGGATCTGCTCACCTGGTGAAGAAAGGCACGACTCAATGAACTTGTATCCACCTCCTTATCTCCAGAGATCAAAAAATAGCAATGGCTCAAGAGACCCGTCAACGAAGATGTGGATCCTGCGAATGGACGCTTGAGCTGTTTCGCGACCTTCCAAAGGTCCTAAATAACGCACAGACAGGTAAGTTCCAAGATAATAACAAGATATGAGAGTGGAATAAGTAAGAGGCGGATCTAATGAATACCACGTACGTTGTCCATTGAGCTCTTTACAAAGCCGGTGACCCGTTCGAAAGCGAAATCCGTGACTGCGGGTATGGATTCTAGCCACGGTGTAAAGTTGTAGATCCGAGAACGAGGATCTCGGAGCCAATATACACCTGGGCTAATGGGAGACCAGAAGGTTCGCAGCGATATTAACAAGATACATAAGTGGAGCGAAATAACTGAGGAATCGAAACGCAACTGACTTGAATAGCACACGATCGAGACCATGAGCGAGCTCTGCGATCGGTTTATGCTCTGAAGGTGATTCCACGTCTACAGGGGATCGTTTTGGTAAGTGCCATTTTGATTGTACATCATAACGCACCTCGGAGGACACTAATACATGGTTCGGCATCATCTGAGATATAGCCTTCTATACGGCGCACATAAGGGATACGATGTGGCGGAAGTGCACGCCCGGACGTCGACGGATTGGACTCTACAGGCACAATCTCCTTTCTGAGTCGAAGCTTGGATGAGGAGCGACGCTTCGTTGGAGACGGCGGTGCCAACTCTGCGATTGGAGAAAGACACATTCGGGTTGGTTCACGTGTAGGAGAAGTGAACGCACCATCCTTTCCCCAAGTATCTGATGTAAAACCACTCCCATCGGGAGTGTTTTCCTGATGCGCGACAGGCACCGCTTTGTTTTTGCGCGCGCTTTTCGGACGCTTAGAGTCCTTTGCGACAATCTGCGTAGACTGGGTTTTCTTCCGCGTGCCAGAGGATGCCTTCTTTCCCTTGGACTTCGAAGAAGATGGTGGAATTTTGCTCTTTTTCCTCGGCTGCTTCGGAAGACGCGCATCTAGAGAGTGGACGTCGCCTTGACTTGAAGCTAATGGTAGTGTAGGCGGCTGGGGTACGTCGGCGATGGGCTCTGCTCTAGATGGCAGCGATACGCGCAGAGTTCGAACATGGAAAGGCTGCAGGACGCGTCTCCCGGCGATGACCAACGCAGTCGCATTCCGCTGCAAAGTCTGCATTCAAGTTGGTCAAAGAACAAGCTTGTAAAAAAGGAGTTCTATGGCCGGTCACGTGATCACGGTCCACTGAAAACCCACCAGCGGTGCTCGCTGTTGCCAACGTTGAGCAAGACAGCGTCGAGGACGTCGATCGGCAGATACCACAGCATCCAGTCGACATGAAAGTCCCCCAATCGACGCGCAAATACACGCCCGAAGAGAAACAGCAGCTCATCAAGAACCTCGACATCGAAGGTATGCACAATGTCCATTGTCTACACCGTGTTCGTCCTCAACGAGCCGCGACATGCTCTCGTCCTCCTACACATCGTCTACCTTTCATTGACATCGTCATCGTGCCCTATCACGACGCCACGCAGTCGAGCATCGTGTCCGTCAGCTCGAAGAATGGCTCGCTGTCGCGCTCGAAAACTTTCGACTCCACCAAGAGGGACTCATCTCACGCATCCCAAAACTCGTTCGTGGGGTGACTATGGGCGAGTTTGCGGACAAGTACAATGGAGACATTCAAGCTTGTTTGCGAGGACTGCAGAGCGAACGGATGGGTGGAACCGAGTTCGAGATCGACAGGGACACACGGAAGCGAAAGTGGGCGGCTGCGCAGGAGGAGGCCGAGGCGTCGGGATCTGGGCAGGGGCAAGAAGGCAACCAGGCGAGAGCCCCAAAGAACGGTGTGTTTGCATACACGCCTTCTTTCGCTGTGCCCTCACATCCTGCAGCGCGCATCATGACCGCTACACCGAAAAAGGTTGTTGCCGGGCCATCGAACGCGTCGCGCATCTTTGCCGCCAACCGTACACCAGGTGCCACACGAACGACAACGGCGCGGCAGCCCGCCGCGAAGCCTTCCTCTTCGCCGCAGAAGTTCACTAAACCACCTCCACTTGCCCCTGGTCGACCAACATCGCCAGCTAAGCAACCCCATTCAAATGGTGCTTCCAACCAACGCCGTCCACCATCCAGCGCGACCTTCAACCCGACCATGGTGCCTTCGAAAGCTCCTACATACCCCACGTTGCGTGCTCCTCGACGCGACGAGAGCATGCTCAGTGTCAACGGATCCCCACTCACCAATCCATACACCCTCGGGCTCGGCTGGTTCACCGGGGAAGATGTCGAAGAAGAAGAATCTCATCTGCACAGGAAAGGCAAGAAGAAACAAACCGACAACCAACCAACCAAGACATTACGGCGCGTCAACAGCATCATCATTCGTCGCGATCCCTCTGTCAATCTCGATTCATCCTCCTCTCCCTCACGGCCCCAGACGAATGGAACGTTCTCGCAAGCGCGTTCACGGACCAACTCACAGACGCAACACGCTGCACCTCAAATTGGCGCACATTCGCGCACGAATTCGCGACCACAGCTCTCGTCATCTGACACGACGCCGCCACAAGCTTCGAATAGTAATCCGGTACCATTGGTACCCTCAGGTTCCGCTTCTGCTCTCGTGTCTATACCCACGAAAGACGGTCATCTTCTCGAGTTCGATCCCCTGGCTACGTCACCCCGTGCGCTGGACAAACTCGTCGGCATCACGGAGAGCGCAAAGAAACAGGCTAAAGAGGAGATGGCTAGACTTGTGAAAGAAGCTGTTCGGAAATGGGTCATCGAATAGTCTCGGACGAGTACGAGCGAGGAGACGCCTTCTTAGAGGTCCTCACATCGAGCGTGATGAGCTGAAGTTGAATTCAGATAACTTATCGACACGGACGCGACGTTCCTTCTGCATTGTTTTCGAGACTCTTGGTATCCCATTGATACAGAGCATATTTATTCGATTCCCTGCAACTCACATTGTCTTTTTCACTCTCCACATAACCATCACCGATGTATATCTGCTTCGTTTGTAGCATTCAGATAATCTAATCGTGTCCGATGGCACTAGTTGACCAACCAAAGCTCCCTCAATGGTTATTCAATCATATATTGAGCACGTAGTACGAAGACACCCGTGGTACGGTTACCATTGTGGTTATTTCCGCTGTTTGTAATTTGGTGGCGGCGCCACTTCGAAGTTCGAGACTCGTGGCAGCATGGTCACTGCAGAGTCAGTACACGAGGCTAACGCATGGCTTCGACCTGCACGAGCCCTTAGCAACTTTGCCCTCCCCATACTACCAGTTACCCTCTGCTGCAACTCTGATTTACCCTGACTGGAAATCCAACTACCACAATGTCGAGATGTAAGTCAGAAACTGACCCCAAAGTTCAAACACGACATGCTGATTGCTAGCGTCCTGCAGCTCGGACCCTAAGCGATGCATTCGCGGACCTTCCCGACCTGTCTGACAAGATTGTCAAGTCAGACGACCCGTACTGTGGAGCAGGCGCATTCAGCGATGTCTATAAGCGCCAATACGATTACGGCCCAGGGCCGATGGAGGTGCGCATATGAGCTTCTGACGCCCCACTTGACCCTCACCACAGCACAGGTCGCGGTGAAATCATTCCGATTCCTTTTCACGCTGGGCGAAAACGAGAGCGACAGTTATGACAGCAGAGGTACTGCCATTCGAAAGGTATGGTCTACGGTCATGATCGACTGCTTGATCAGACCCGATTTATTCTTCTAGATGATACGACGCGAGCTCGGGATCTGGAGAAGGTTGGACCACCCAAACATCGTCCCCTTCTTAGGGATCGCATATGGATTTGGGAGACCAGGCCATGCCTCACTCGTCGCCATGTGGATGGCCAATGGGACACTTCATACGTTCCTGGGGCAGCACGGTGACCGCCTCACTGTTTCCCACAAGCTGCAGCTGGTACGTGGTCGCAGTAGAGTGTATGTGCACGATTCTGATCTACGAAATCCACGCAGTTATTGGACATCGCAAACGGGCTCTCATATTGTACGTCATGAGTATCGATTTACACAGAAGTTCCGTTCATCACCCCTGCACAGTGCACTCGTTCCCGATCATCCATGGCGATCTTTCACCAGTGAGTAAACAGGAATCGCATGAATCATGTGTCCCGCTGAGGCTCAAGCAGAATAATATCCTTATCGACCATAATTACAGTGCGCGCTTGACCGATTTTGGTTATGCATCCATGGTCGGGGATATACCGGAGATTTCGCTATACCTTCAGATGTCGACAATGAGACCTGGAACCATTCGATGGGCTGCGCCCGAGCACTTTACAGTCGAAACAGAAGAGATCGAGAATGCGGCGCAAACCACGACTAAAAGTGATATCTACTCTTTCGGAAATATAGGACTCCTGGCAAGGGTATTACTGTGCGCCGCGTTTCGATTCTCATTACTTTCCAGGTACTGTCCGGCAGGCACCCATGGTCAGAGATCCGACGTGATGAGGCTGTCATAATCCAGCTGTCACGGGGAAGTAAGCCTAAAAGGCCACTGTCTCGTCCGATTGACGATCAGCAATGGAAGCTCATTGAATGCTGTTGGTCATCTGTCGATGACAGACCATGTGCTCCAATCGTCGTATCTTCTCTCCAGCAACTTCTCCGCTCGCACCCACCTTCCGTACCTCTTGTTGACTCCTTTCGTGCTCCTCCGCATCCTAGCAATGCCCCTTCATCACCCAACCTCGCAGTGCCCACGTCAGGTCACCCAGCGGAGCAAAATGAACCCGATGCTCAAACGTCCGGCCCACTCGAAGCAACGCCGGAACCAGGGTCACAAGAAGGTAAGCACATAATTGACCTTTATTGCGTCAGCTTACAACTCCTAAGGTGTTGCGAACTCCGTCACCCTACATGATAGCTATCCAAACGCAAATGTCGAACAGGCAAGTCGTTCGCTCTTATTAACCCTGGCGCTTCAACATAATTACTTCAGAAACGGGAGGTGGTAGCCTCTACGCAAAAACGCCATGCTGCGCCTGGCAATGTCAGGACTGTAGATCATGATGACAGTATCGCACGCCAGCCGCGGAAAATGTAATTTACCTCATGACCTCAGTGGAGTGGTTCACTTATGAATGAAGTCTTAGAGATCCCCCCGATCCCACTCAGACCGATGAAGACAACCCCGTATATGTCGAACAGGCAAGTCGCCTGCTCTTATTAACCCTGGCGCTTCGGCATAACCCGTGGTCATAGCCTCGGAAACGGAAAGGGGTGGCCTCTACGCAAAAACGCCATGCTGCGCCTGGCAATGTCAGGACTGTGGATGACAGTCTCGCATGCCAGCCGCGGAAAATGTAATTTACTTCCTGATACTCAGTGGAATGGTTCACTTATGAATGAAGCCTTAGATTACCGAATCTTCCAAATCCCACCCAGGCCGATGAAGACAGCAGCGTATATGGGCAACGGGAAGCGAAAAACATTGAGCAAGTGTTGCGATATGTCACCTAGCTCAACCTCTGAGTAGATTTTCAGATCTTCTGTTACTAGGCAACCCAGAACCAGAGAGGAAACCAGAGACGTTCTAAGAGGTTTGGGTAAGCCAGACGAAGTGGCTCCAGCGAACGTGATGTGGGTATTCGTCTTCCCCAGCTGGAGCAATCCCTTCACTACACCCTTGCAGACCCATACCTCGGTCGAAGCCACGCCATGTCATCTTCATTGGAGAGATTGGATCTGGGAAAAGCTCTGTCATCAATTTAATAGCTGGCCAGCAGCACGATCCCGGGCCCGCTGTGGTGTCTCCTGATGTGAGACCATGCACGCGTGACATCGCGCATTACGACGTTACTATTGAAGGCAGAACATACCGACTGTGGGACACCCCTGGCTTGAAAGGGGCTTCGAATTTCTGGGCGCCTGATCAGACAAGAAGATTTCTTCGACAGTTCCTCCAAGAGAGAAATCGTCTTGGGGAGCTGGATCTCCTCGTCTTTTGTGTGAAGGGCAACAGGGCTAGCGATGCGATGACACGCACTTATAATCTCTTTTGCGTTCCAACACGTCGGGTGGCCCCGGTGGTCGTTGCCATCACTCACCTAGAGAGGCAACAACCGACGATAGACACCTGGTGGCAGAGCAATGAACGGACGCTCGGAAGACTGGGGCTTGCGTTCGACGGCTATGCATGCGTTACGTGCTTGTCCCCCCACCATCGTAGATGGGTTTCACGACAGGACATTTGTAATTTAATTTCGGCGCCATACCCATCGCGAGCGGGAAGCCAGGGCGAATTCATACCGGGGGAAGAGGCGTGTCTAATTGGTTAACAAGGTTGCCAGTGTATGTTCCATGTAATATACCACTTTTCATGCCTCGGAAAGTCTGGAAAAGAACGCACATTGGAGAAGCTCCGGGTGGCATTGGAGACAGTGGGGTATAATCCCACGGAAATCAGGAGCGATGTACGCCTCGGAAACGGAGCCAAGTGAGTCAGAGTGCATCCAAGAGTTCCTGCACTGAGACGGTCTTGTTGGCAAGACGTATATAATCATTAGAGAAGACAAGTCAGTTGACCGTCCTCGAGTATCGATCGGCTGCTTTCGCTCACCCTCGTCACTATAGTGATGAGGCAAGGTGAATAAAAGGGATCTAGCGAGCCTAGAGATAATGAATGAATGACTGGTTGGTCATCGCGGGGATCAAATCCGGCAACCCCGATGACCTCCCCAAGACGGTGTATCTCCAGAGTCCGTCTCTCGATGTCAGCACGACTCATACTTTCTGCCAACTTCAACGTCCCACTGGTAAACAACCATCGGATCAATCAATCAATGGTAAATGAAATGTAAATACCGTCTGCGTGAGGTATTTGGTACCGATTATTGCCGATGCAACGCGGCCTGGTTGGAAAAGGGCGAGGCTTGAGTAGGGATATACTGTCTAAAATGTACAGCGGCACAGAAGACGTTTAGGTAAACATGTGGGCGTAGTGAGTGGACCATAGAAGAAGCGGACGTATGCCGCGGTGTGAGTGGGATGCGAAAGAAAGAGCGCAAGTGGAAATACGTTAGCTCGGTCGTGGTCCAGAGCGTGCGTCTGATGAGTTATTAAGCGTTCGCCAGGGATGTAAGGCAGAGTACCGAGATTCAAGACCCAGCTGCAGGTTTTGGATGGTGTCAGGCCAAGGAAGGTGACCGTCTGCTGCAACAGGGTGACGTTTGACCGGTTTCCATCCAAGGGAACGCTCGATCTCTGGAAGGCTAGGGATGAGTGACTCGATCTTACATAGCATATGCTGCAGGCAGGTCGTCGATCACCCATGGTATGACGACTGTTTGCAAACGAATCTGAGGGCCGCTTCACATATATAGCATCCCGATACTAGTAACGCCACTGGCAGGACCCGCAACGCCTTGCCGAATCGGAGTTTTAAATAAGTGGAAAGCCTGAATCAACTTGTATCACTGCCCAACACGCGTCTAAGAGCCAGGATACCAGCGTTCTGTGTCATTTCTGTCCTTCCGGGCATTAAGTTGAAACAATTTGTATTACCAGCTTAATCATGGTTCAGGATCCAACAATCTCGCCGAAGAGGCCGCAAGTCGACAACCCTCACCCTGCTTTGCAAAGCACGCCACTGGCAGAGATTCTGCCACAATCAGCGAGCACTTTCAAGTTAGTACTGTCGGGGTGCAGTAAGTGTCATCCCCTTCTCTTGTTTCCCTTGTCTCAACGTCCGCCTACAGAGCGTCCGAGATTCGACCATGGATCACGCGAGACATCGGGAAGTCTGCACAGTGTTCCATTAACGAGATGCTGAAGGATCTCCTCGCGGATTGCACTGGCCAGCCGCGAGAGTCGTTCGACAAAGCCTTCAAAACGAGCTTGTTCGAGAAATGTCTGGAGGGGGCCCTTCCCATCCACAACGGCAAGCCCTTTCCAATCAAGGACCTCAACGCAGAGCCGTACCAAGTCAGGGAAAATCTTGCTGCACAGTACGATTTGATGACATGATTTCGTGATGAATTCTGACTGGATCATGTAGCTCAAGAACACAAGTCGAGGCCGAGAAGGAATTATACCCTCTTTTCGTGAAAGCGGCAAACGCTACACTCTTGTTCCCTCATGAGCTCCAAATTGAATGCATTCGACCTGCTAGTAAAGTTGTGATCTGCTTTCATGTCCACGACCCTGCGTTGCTGACGCAAAGACGCCATGGCCTAGTTTCGCAGCCCAAGTCAGACGTCATCGTTGTATCCGAGTCAGACACTCGGGATGCCAACGGCTCTGCGGGGGACATTTATGGTCGAGAGGATCTCTTTCTCGGAGTGGCTATGAGGGTCCCGACGAAATCATTCGAGTGGCGTAGCGTCCGCACTTTTGTGGAATTCAAGAAATCAAAGAATGAAATGGAACTTCCCCCGGATTCGTACTTTTCGCAGCCATACATACCTGCGCCGCCTGGCTCCAATCCTCCACCACCTCCTCAGCACGTCGACTTGCATAATGATCTATTTCATAGTTCGACGGTCTGCTCGTCAGCAACAGATAAGGTCGCAGCTACCGCTTCAAGCGGTCGTAAAAGTACTTCTGAGTATCTCGATCTACCCGAATCCCAATCAAAATGCGACAAGTCTACGCATAAAAAGGGCCACCCTCTCATCGTCCAGGCCAGTTATTATGCAGCAGAAATGTTTGCCGCTCACACTGCTCGCTTACATGCTATTGATCTCATCATTGTCGGTGTGTACTCATGCTACCTCCTTGATGGCGTGTTTACCTATGATAGGTGACATCGTCTACGTGTGGCGGTATGACCGACAAGGTGCTATTCAATGTTCCGGGATCAATTTCATCCAGGATCTTCCGCGGTTCCAGGTCCTCCCTCTTGCAATGCAACGCTTTGAAAATCGACACTGGGGCTTGAGTCCAGTTATAGACCTAGAGTTCGGGCGCCAACCGGAATCTCACCAGCAGTCCCTTAGTGGTGGGAAGAGTGAGGAGATCGACGTCGGCCTTGAGCTGTCGGATGAGGAACGGGTTTCTCACTTTGGTTTGAATGGCCAGGCTGCCAACATGTTCCCTGTTGAGAGCAGGAACCTCACCGAACAAGAGGATAATCTGGTCGTCGAGCTCTTCTGGACAGAGGTCACACGCACGGGCGAGCCCGAAATCTTGCAGAGTTTACGAGATCGCAGAACGCCATACAGACGTCAAAGGACACATTCCTGAGATGTTGTGGTACAAGGTATTCGAGGATACTTCCACTGCGAAGATTCGGGAGCGTCTCGGCCTCAAGAGCAAAGGAGCTCGTGTACTATATATGATCATCTTTCGAAAGTTGAGACCAATCACCGAACTCGCTGGGGACGATTTTTTGCGCGCATGGCGGACGACGGCAAAGCGTGAGTTATATCTGTTGCTAGAGTTGGACTCGCTTATTGAGTCTTTCGCCAAGGTCACCTCACCCTTTGGAAGAACCAGGTTTATCACCGAGACACCAGCCCGTCAAATCTGATGTACCGTATAGACAAGGAGGGGAAGATCGCAGGTGTCCTCAACGACTTCGACTTGGCGTCGACCCAAGAGATTGCTACTGGCACCTATCGCACCGGCACAGTTCCCTTCATGGCGGTGGCACTCCTTCGAGATAAGGCGCTTTGGGGTGAAATAAGACATACATACGAACACGATGCGGAGTCGTTCATTTGGGTCCTGATCTGGACCAGCCTTCGGTATGACAGCGGCAAGCTCCGCAAGTCAATGCGCCCGTTCGACAAATGGTTGAGAGGGGGCGCCACTCGATGCGGGGTGGAAAAGATCGACTTTTTGTACAACGACAACTGGCCGTCCGGGTCCCTGAAAGCCGGTGTAGGCCATGAAAAGAATTGGGAGTTGGCCAAAGAGTGCATCCTTGCAATGATGAAGAAGGCACTTGACACCATGGTTTTACGGCTGAAGCTGAAGTCCGTACAGGATGGTGCTAAGGAATCCGTTGCTGAACAGCCCTTGCAAAGTTTGGATGCCGATGCCACGTTTCAAATACTTCTGGGAGGGCCAGCTCGCCCGTACTTACAGGGGGTGTAGTAATCACTCTCCTGCTGGTTGCTTGTTGATTGTCGAGGGAGAGAAATACTGATATCCACAATCCACGCTTTGGGGTTGTTTTACCCGGGAATGTAGCCTACACGATACATTTCGTGTCATCACATCCTTTCCGTTGAAGAAAAACACCCACAGGTCAACCTCCCAATTGGAAGCCGGGCGTGCTGGCCCTGGCTTTAGCGGTTTGTTTTTCTTCTGATGGCAGGTCACGAGGGGAATTCCTCGCAGTGCGCAAGGTTCTGTGAACGTACACCTACGGAACCATTGGTCCAACTGTCAAGAGTCCTGACGAGTGTAGTATATATGCACGGTGCTTGTATTTCCACTCACACCGACTTAGTGTCTAGAGTGACTGGTGAGCACTGAATCAACCGAGAGTGCTGACATCTCTGACTACATACTACGACGTTGCTCCAGCCTCCAGTGGAGAAGGCACACATAGCCTGGATTGAGAGCTGTCGTTTAAAGCAATTGCCCGCCGGTGATGAGCACTTGAGTACCGAGGCGCCGATAAAGAAAAACCTCACATACAGGGTCCTGGTTTTCGCACTGTTTCATCAAAGGGGGACGTAACACACCCATACCTGAATGGACGCAGCGAAGTCGCATAGGAAGCTACGTCTGACGCCCAAGGAGTCACCAGGAGTCTTCCGTGGCACTTTCGTGGGGTGAATGCATCGGAATGGAATTTAATGGATGAGGTCACTGTCATGGAATGAAAAAGGAAGAGTCTGAGTTGGCTTTGCCGAAACTGTCATGTACCACCTTCTCAAGGGTCTTCACGAATACCTAACTCAGTAAGCGGGACCCGTTAGCGTCCTCGAACTTGTCACCCAATGCCACAGAAAGGAAGAATTTTCAATTATTATCATCGGCCTTGATGGCGCTGGAAAGACCGTAAGCCAACCACCCTCAACGTCGCTAACTGTTACGACTGGTATCAGGACTGACCGGACACATGGTAGACATTGCTAGAGAAGATCAAGACGCTCTATAATGACACGCCAGGTCTCGATCCTTCAAAGATAGGTCCGACCGTCGGACAGAACAGTACGTCCCGCTCGAGAACTCATCGTCACGCATGCTCATGCTTGTCAAAGTGGGCAAGGTTTCTCTCCCCTCGACCATCCTCAACTTTTTCGACCTCGGAGGGCAAAGAGGCATCAGGTCCATATGGTCTCGGTACTACGATGACTGCCATGCTGTCGTATATGTGATCGACGCGCAGGACAGGGAGAGGCTTGGAGAAGGGTGGGAAGTGTTTGGTGCGTTCCATCGTTTCGTTGTGATAAGCTGTTCGCTCAAGTCTCTCTACCCTAATTTTATTCCCTGCCAATTCTGCATGATATGTGCGACAGACTCCGTTCTCTCTTCGCCTCGAATACTCAACGTCCCGCTGCTGCTTCTCGCGAACAAACAAGATACACCCACGAGTATGTCTGCGACCGAAATAAGACAAGACTATGAAGTCTGGGACCACCATCGACGGGACAGCGCTCGCAGGCGGTACGCAGAGGATGAAGCAGAGGAAGAAGAAAGGAAGAAGAGGCGGATTGCGAGCTTGGAGGTGATGGGCGTATCGGCGCTGGAAGGGTACGTCGTCGTTGCTACTTCATTGCGCACGTTGGACTGAGCGCGAGGGTCATGTAGACAAGGTGTGCGCGAGGCAGTCGACTGGTTATTCCTGCGCGTCCAGAACAGCCGACAGTCAGTTTGATTCACATTTTTACTGAGTACCACCTTATATTATATTTTGTACCAGGGACCTTGGTGACCGTGCTGCGAGGACAGGCTGGAGGTTCGGGTGATGACTAGCTTTAGACTACCTTGGGATAGTGTACGACTAGCTAGGGGAGGGGCTATTTATCACAGCCACATGTTGTGTACAAACAAACTGCTGCGAAACCGACAAGTGTTCTGCGACCAACTCGACCACGTCCGCGCAATGGGGTACTACACGACCTACTACTCCATCGGCCTCCCCTCTTTTATCATCGTTGTAATTGCTCTCTATCTCCTGTTTACAGGTCTGTTCTTTATCCAACTCGCACCGCATCACCATCACTGAACCGATTGACACTGCAGGCTCAGGCGAGGCGTTCAATGTCGGTCGCTTTCTCGAAGAAACGAGCCCTTTCGTCTGGGGCGCTCTTGGAATTGGTCTTTGCCTCGGTCTTAGCGTCCTCGGAGCTGGATGGTACGTCCCTCGTCGGCAGACACCCCAATTTCACCTGGGTGAACCAGCTGACGCGGTAATGTTTTCTCGCAGGGGCATTTTCTTGACAGGATCATCGATCATTGGTGGAGGTGTCCGAACGCCACGAATCAGCACGAAGAATTTGATCAGGTACGTCTGTACCATTTATACTACTTTTGCGACATCCCCATCATACGCATCGCATCTTCATCCGTCTAGCATCATTTTCTGTGAAGTCGTGGCCATTTACGGAGTGGTATGTCGACCAAGTCGTACTTTGTCGTAGTCTTGTAATGACTATTCAAACGCGACATACAGATCCTCGGCATCGTTTACTCCGCAAAGCTCCAAGCTGTACCCGACGCACTTATCTACACGCGCCAGAACTACTACACTGGTAAGTCGCCACTCTGCTTGCTCGGCGCCTGTGATATTCGCGTACTATATCGAGTCGTTTTCCAGGCTTTGCCCTCTTCTTCGGAGGCCTGACGGTCGGCGCGTGTAACCTCTTTTGCGGTCTTTGTGTCGGCATTGCAGGCAGTACAGCAGCCCTCGCAGACGCCGCCGACCCCACACTATTCGTCAAAGTCCTTGTCGTAGAGGTGTTTGGAAGTGTATTGGGCTTGTTCGGCTTGATCGGTGAGACTCGATGCCATGCGTGCCCCTTATTTTTCTGTGTTGATGACACCTGATTCGTACACAGTGGGATTGTTGATGACGTCGAATGCACAAGAGTTTACGGCGGGTGCGCCGGTGTGGAGCACCCCTGCCCTCGCAGTCGGTTCTCATGCTGTGCACTAGGTTGTAAGCTATTGTCACCTATCACTCATAGAAATGCACAATGCTATATCCAATCGACTTCTTGGTAGGACTCGATTCCTCGACACACGAGTATTCACGCATTTCGATGAGTTGAATAAGTTACCATTTCCGTGCCTGAACGTTTGAACGCTTTTCAATGCCAAACGCAGAGAAATTATGTATACAGCCTGCGAAAATTTGAGATGGCCGACCTGTCTTCGGGAAACCGTGGACTCATGCAATGATCACGGTATCGCCAAGGCCTTTCATCGAAGATGCTGTACATCAAAAAACTTGGATGCGCAGGGGATTGAACCCTGGACCTTATACATATTCACTCAGTAACTGAGCTGCTGCAAAGCATACGCGCTACCACTGCGCTACGCACCCATACTTGTGGTGTTCTCAATGAATCAGTATAAATGGGCTCACTAAGCTAAGGAACTTACACATTGTAAACCCTCCGAGTCGAGGTCTCCGATTCATGGCTGAGGTTGCAAGACGTCGTCTTTAAGGTAGCTTGTACAGCAGAAAAGCAAGCAAGGTAGAGGAAATAACATGGAAGTGGGTTGCTCATTCAAGCCTACGCAAAACCTAGTATGCCAATGTCGTCTGTACTACGGGCTCTCTCACGGCGTCCAAGTTGGGAGGTGCCAAATGATTTGCACCCGCTGCGGCTTGATACTATGTGGCGGTGCCGCACAGCCAGGTTTCTCCTACTCAGTGGCCCAGGTCGCTGCCAACCCCGACTTCAGAACATATATCCGATCATGGGGTTGTCACTGTCACTGACTTTGACGGGCCTCCCACATCTTGCTTATTCTCTACGATCGCTGGTCATTCGCTTGTGTCGCCTCTCCGCTGGCCGCATTTCACCTGCACTCCGTTCTTGGTTAGCCTGGCTCTGGAGGTCGCTGTTGGCTTTTGTAGCACGTCACCAGCGAGCCCAGCCACAGATTAGATTTCACGCAAACAATGCCTCCGGGTCCCCAGTGGGTAGCAACACCGAGACCGTGCCAGAAGGCCACGCGAGTCTGCGTCCAGCTCAAGCACACTTGGACTGGCAGAGTGCAACGCCCACACCTCTGCCTGCTGTCGACTGGCAGAAGATATTATCAAGACTCCGGGAACGCACTTCGAATAATACGAAACAATATACTCTCCTCGCCGCCACTCCCGAGGGAGGGTCGCAGTGCTACAGTGCTAGGACGGCAACCGGGTAAGGGCACGTGCTCGGCACTTCCTTGCTCTACGTTCATACTAGTGATCCAAAGCCTCCTTACCCCCGATCAATTTGAGGTCCCAATTGGGCAGAAAACACTCTTGTCGTCGTGAGTCCGCTTGCTTGCAAGGTTGGTTTACTCTCTCAGAGCCTTTTCATAGACTACCTTCGCTTTCGGAAGGCAGTGGATGGAAGCGCTATGTTCACCCTGAAGGTGTCGTTCTATTTTACCATGAAGAATTTGTATGTATCTTTTTCATCTGCATGGCAACTCCATGATAGACTCTTTTCAAGCGTATATTCACAGAGCACAATATGAGGATCCCCGCAGAAGAGGAGAAAATTCTTGCTTGCGCTACGAAACTCGTTCAACAAGCGATCGATGCAACGGATGTCACCCTGGATGACCTCACCCATATCGTCCTCAACGTGGATGATAGTGGTGATTGGCACTATTACTTCGTCGACCATACAAATCGCCTTCTCTTCTGGGTGGAGACCGTTGTAGCGAGGAAGATCGATATTGACTTGCAGGGGATTGGTGGGCTTAATCATATAAGTACGTTTCATGCCATGTTGTTAGCACTTACAAACAGTCACTCAGAATATATGATTGAGGCGTATTACTGGTATGCGTCTTCCACGAGTCTTTTCGGTACGTTTGCACCTATTGTGTCCCATTCTGGCACTGATCCGTAACTCAAACACTCAAGCGCTTCATATATGACATGAGATAAAGGACGCACTGTGAATACTATCCCCATGATCGCGTTCTTCCTACACAAGCTTTTGAGGACCTTAGAGGGATGCTGAATTATGCCAAGATCGGTACGTCCCTTCTGTGATACACACATCTTTCTTGACAAACCGCCAGATGTGCTCACCACTGATTCCTCATCGAGCCCGTTCGGACAAGATGAGCTCGCTGCGATGCTGGGGCTTCTCGACTCACTCAAGGGTAAGCTCCACCTATTGCCTTTCTCACTTTACAAACTTTCTGTCAAGATGTCAGCGAAATTTCTGATCCGTACAGTATCTGGGCCATTGGTATGACCGTCACCCATATCGTCATGAACCAGTGCTGACATTGTTTGAAGCTCGATTAATGGCGTACTTCAGTTAGTCTCGTCTTACACGCTTGTTGAACTGCTTTTTCCTGAACATCATCTCAGCCGAAAACCAATTCTTGAATTTCTACGGTCAGGCGTGCGCACGTCTTAACGCAGATAACCCCTTGTTCGGGAAGGTGGACTGGGATCGCCAATATTGGTTAGGATTTATCGATTGGTTTGGAGTTATCAATGTATTTCTCCTTGCGTCACCAAACGAGCATGCAGTTCGTTTGCAACGCGTCTGGGTGGACGGTATGATCATCCAACCTCGTTGGAAGGACTTCATCAACAGACTTACGACCGAGCTGGCTCGATATACCATTTTCGTGGGTTTTCCGTTCTACCTTGGTGGATATCTCATTTCCCATAGTCGACAGTCATGCTCGCCGTCAACTTTAGCTTTTTGGCTGTTCCCGGTGTCATCGCCCCAGACTCTACCGCACATGCGATTCAGATCATCATTTATTGCTCCATCGTATCGACGATCGCGTCCATCGTGTTCGCGTTTGGCTTGCTGAATGTCTACTCCAACCCGCGACTGCTGATTGCACGGAATGCGGTACGTCTGTACGACCATGCCTTGCCCCCTCAGATTGATCCATGAGCACGGACAGTTGGAAGCCATGTGGAAGCTGAGCCAATCGAAGATGGGCATGGCATGTCTCGCCATCACGCACAGTCTGCCGATCGCTTCCCTCATTTGGTCGTACGTCTTCTCCACTGCGTTCCTCGTGCGAGCGTTTGCCTCACGTCGGTCCCAGGATCATATTCTTTTCCGTAGCGCTCGCGGTGCAAATCTTTGGTGCAAAGCAGCTTGCGACGGTCTTAACCCTCAGCATCGAGTATGCCGCCATTGTCGTGTTTGGGATCATGGGCGCGGTTGTGATGTGGGGGTTCTCTAAGAACGACGACGGGGATGGCGTCCCGGATACCTCTGCGGAGAACGACGCTCGACCTCAGCTCGACATCGAGGAGGGTTTGGCGAGGGGGCGTGGCCCGCCGCGTGCTTTGACGGCGCGTTCACTGACTCGGTGATGGATCCGGACGAAGGTTGGCGAGAACGTGAGTCTCTGTAATTATACCACTGACAGATATCCCTGACTTTCTACGATGTACTATTGTATACGATTCTCGATATGCTGTATATAATTGACCGCACAACGCCTCGGGCAGTCCATCCCTCCGAACCCCAGCCAGAGTGGACTCTGAGTCATCAACGGACGGAGGCGCCAAGATGTCGTTGAAAGATGAAT
>JBBPOC010000086.1:0-30261 GCA_038091235.1 Tylopilus rubrobrunneus | reverse complement strand
GGCACCATACTCCTGTCATCAAGCGCACTGCAAATCCAGAGTTTACCTTCAAGGATGCCACGTTCGATTTTCCCATCTATCTCTCTCTCGCCGATCGGCTTGGTACGATCGAGATTGTCGTCTGGGACAGGGACAACATGCTCAGAAAGGAATACCTCAGCGAGGTCGCGCTGCCGCTGGAAGATTGGTTCAAGGAAGGAAACGCCTTTGGTTTTAACGACGATCAGAACAAGGTACGTCCGCTCGTTCAACAGGTATTCGAGTCGTCTTCGCTCACATTTTTCCCTCCTTGTAGCCATTATTTCTATCGCTCGTGTCCACGCGAGCGACGACGCACGCCTCCGGCTCGGTGCAGATCAAACTCGGTTTTGTCACACCCCCGAACACCCATTCATTGACGGGCTTCGATGGGGTCTTTCGTGAACTCACTAAGCGTTCCCGTCCGAGTCTTGTCTCTGCACCCCCCGTGAGTCCCTCAACCCCTCTTTAGAAAAGTAGTCCTGAGCAAAACACCCTGTCAGACTGAAGGGATCGGTACACTCCGTTCCCATCTTACCGGGCCCGCCTTTGCAGATGATGGTGGTATCAGCTCTGAAGAAGATGACCACGACCATGATTCAGACGACTCGGATGATGATGACATACCAGCGGTGCAGCTCCCCCGTCTCCAGCTCCCCCCGCCCACTATCCACATCGATAAGAGTCCCGGGCCTTTGACTCCTGCTACAGCCCGACCTTCTCCCGTTGTGGAATCAGTGGGGTCTACGCCAATTACACCGACGACAACCTCTACGCCCCGCAGCAAGCCACCGAAACTGTTTATCCGCCGACCACCACTGTCGACACGACCATCTTACGAAGGAGCGCCTACACCTACGTCACACGTGGTAGATTTAACGGTCCCGTCAATATTGGTTGCCCCGCCATCTACCTCGACGGGAAACGTGTCGCCTGTCCCGCCACCTTCACCTATTCCTTCTTACTTCGGACATCGTCGGTCGGCGAGTGCGGGATCTCTTCCGACAGTGAGCACCACCGGTAAACATCGGTTCAAGAGATCCTGGGCGATGGCTAAGAGTGCGGATTATAACTTTTGTACGGCAAACGATGTCGTCGGGATAGTGATGCTGGAGATTCAAGGCGCGACGGATTTACCGAGGCTTAAAAATAGTGAGTGATGGTCGCTTACGTTGGGGTCACGGTAGTTGATTTCTTCTGCTCACTTTGGGCACGTGAATGCTCGACTTTCTAGCCGAGGCGTCGGATTATCACTGGAAGTAGGTGTTTTTCTCTCGTTCACACCGACATTCACATCTCCCCAGCCAAAAGAAGACAAAGCGTGGCGGAAAGTCCACCATTGTTACCTACTTTTGTGCACAACTTGAGGGCGAACAATCTAAATCCCGCACCCAAGAGTCGTATCACGCGCTACCATTGTGGTGGTTGGCTCCACATCACCGGACAGCGTTCCGCGTTGCCACCCGCTGTGCCTCCCGTGGATCATCGCAGTCTCATGGTACACTCTCGCGTCCTACTGCGTTCTTCGATCTCAGATCCCAACAGCCACTTATGATGATTTCGTAGGCATTAATTAATCCCAGCCTCTGGAGAGATGGAACTCGACCCTCATCCTCACGGACCTCACCTGCTATGTAGAGTGTCGGTACCCATAGCCTCCCAGTCTTTTACACGTTCTCCATGCGACCACCATTGATTCTCAATCAGTTCTATCGCCATAGAACGGGGGTACCTTTAGACAAACAAGTACCTGCGCCGTATATGGATCGGCTTCACACTGTGGATCTCGACTCCTTGCCAGACGTTCAGAATCCAGCCACCATTCCTACTACTCGGATAGGAATGGATCCATTTCCGTCGTGACGAATATTTGTAGCCAGTAGATATGGACCATTGAGAACATGTACTTGAATGCGCACCTATTTCCTGACATTCACTGTAGATTTTATTGTCTCCCAGCGGATGCGAGCGCTTTAAAGCCTAATTACTCAGTTGCTCGGATGCTTCACCATAGACCTTGCTTCCTTGATCTATAGGGGAAACGTTCCCAAAGGCATCCGTCGCCGTTTGAACTAAGAATCATGACCTGTCCCGAGTCACAGATTGGAGTTCGACTTTGAAAATAAGGCATGGAAGCTTCAGCTGTCGTCCTACAAACAATGGAACAGGGAGATCATGAAGTCGATCATATAGTTTCATGGCTAAGGGGAGGTTCAACGAAGGGGCGCGCGGCTTAGAAAACTCTCTCCATTTCCGAATCGCGACTGCGAAAAGCCAAAGGCCTGTCCAAGTCCAGAAATGGAAGTCACGTGTTGGAAATCGCTGAACACTATTTAAGGTCTCGACTTTCCCACCCACTTTTCTTCTTCCCTTTTCATCTACTACGATTCCGCCCCACGCTGGTGACCATGCCACTCTTAAGTAGCAAAGTAGTTACTCCCCGTTCCTGATAAAATAAATACTCACTGTCACCGGGCAAGTCGTACTCCCCGTGCTGAAAAAAAACCCACTGGGCGAGTCGTACCCCCCGTGCTGAAAAAATAATCCACCGGGCGAGTCGTACCCCCCGTGCTGAAAAAATAATCCACCGGGCGAGTCGTACCCCCCGTGCTTATAAAATAACCCACCGGGCGAGTCGTACCCCCCGTGCTGATAAAATACCCACCGGGCAAGTCGTACTCCCCGTGCTGAGAAAAAACCCACCGAACTGTCTGATGCGCTGGTTAGCTGATGGTGAACGAAATAGGCATCATAAGCAAAGTCAAGCTCGCTACTCACAACGTCACGGAAGAAAAGGTTCGTTGCATTCACAGTGCTCGCTTGCCGCGTCTTGCCCACCTTCGTACCACCAGTTCACTGAAGAGATTCTTCCCCCCATTCACCCCTCCACCTCCATCCCCAACGGGTCCAATGCTTCTGCAGAGGCAATCGCAAAGCAGGTTCCCAATGATACATCAAAAGAGATCAGACCTGTCCGCGAAGCCGCTCTATCTATGCTCCTCCACCATTCCTATATCTGCGGCATGCCCGAAACGATCGTGATTATTACATGGTCTTCGAATACGTGAGCGGTGGCCAGATGCTCGACTACATCGTTAGCCACAGTCGACTACGCGAACGTGTCGCACGCAAGTTTGCTCGCCAGATTGACAGTGCACCCGACTATTGCCACCACAATAATGTGGTTCACCGTGGTGCATCTCATGTCCCTTCCTCTCTCCCGTACTTTGTATTCACTCCCCCTTTTCCACTGGCAGATCTCAGTCGAAAACACAATCAGCCACCGGAAATATCAAGATTATTGCCTTCGGTCTCCAATTTATATGACCCCCCTCCCGCCCGAATGCCTTGTTACTTTGTGCGACTCATTATACTTTGCTGCCCCCTGAACGCAAAAGTGTACACAGGTCCCGAAGTCGATCCGTGGAGTTTTGGCGTCGCCTCTATGTCCCTGTTTGTGGCGAGGTTCCCTTCGACGATCAGAGCACGCCCGCATTGCACGCCAAGATTGAGCGCAGGTTTATCGAGTATCCAGTCTGGTTAGCTGCTGGTCCGTTGACTTCATACCCCGGTGCCACCGGCTTTTGCTAATCTCGTGAGCAGAATGCAAACACTTGTTGTCGCGGATGCTCGTCACCAACCCTGCGGCACGTGCCTTTTTGGCCGAGGTACTCGAGCACCCTTTAGCGGACCGCCCGACTCTCACCTTGTTCACCGTGAACCTCTACATATGGATGAGCTTGACTGACAGGTCATCCGCGGCATGAAAGGGTTCGAGTTTGGAAGAGAAGATGGAGCGCGAGCTAATCGCCATCTTGGGATCTGAGGCCTACATTCGTGCTGTTGCCGCCCGGGACAGAAAGCGAAGTCGAAACGGCGGTCGCTGGAGCGAATCCTTCTGCAACTCCTCCCTCACCATTTCCTTTGACGGTTCCTCGTCCAACATCCACAAGGATGGTTTGACCCCATCCAAAAAATCGAAAAGATTTTCAGTGCTCGACTTTTACCGGCGAAGTTGTGCCCCTTTTCCGCCAACGACTCCATCCCATTCCCCACCCAACTCTCAATTGCATCTCTCCATCATTGACGTCGGTCGCGAACCCGTGGATCCTACGAATGGGTTCATCCACTTATCTCCATGTATTGCCTTGCTCAAGAGAAGCTCGAGCGCGAACGCGTCTATGGTCCGGGCCACTTTGCTAGTTCTCAAATATCGATCCAATCCGGTACCATTCTCAGTGCACCAGCTGCCGACGAGGCCACCGGTTCAAGCGTCAAGGCACCATCCCAGTACGCCAAACAGGAGCCTCAACCTCACACGCCGACCTCTGCCAAGGCCGATTACAGCGCGCCCCTTCCCCGACTGCCAGCACCAGAGTCATCACATTACTCTGGCATGTCTTACGATGCAGCACCTGCCGCAACGTCACCCACCACTCTGGCGTTTCAGGGACAACCGAGGGCACGCGGTGTTGAGCTACCCCCAGGGCCGGCGCCACCAACGAAGCGGGTCGACCTCTCCGCCATTCCAACGACGCCGACCACCGTCACCGCCCTGCCTCGTGCACCACCTGCATCTACACACCGTCGCAGTCATGGTCACAGCCTCAGTCAACGTCCGACAGCTTTGCGCGGCTTGGGTGGAGTATTTGCCAATTCCCCCATACAGCTAGTGCATATTGGCCGGCATCAACGACCTTCGATGGGATATGGGAGCGGCAGTGGCCAGCCAGTGGTAGCCAGTCGATCTGGCCGTACGGAGGTCGAAGAGGATGCAGAACACCAGACATCTGACTCGCGGGGCGTGAGCTCTAGGGATACTCCCCACGTGGAGTTCAAACCTGTTCATTTGAAGGGGCTATTCAGGTACGTGATCCGACTTTTTTTCTCTATGGTCAATACTAAGAACGCGTTGAACAGTGTCTCAACGACGACCACGGAGCCACCATCACTCCTCAAAGCAGACCTCAAGAAAGTGCTCGATCGGATGCGGGTCCAATACTGTGAAACCAAGAGGAATGCATTCATATACCTTCTATAGACATCTCGTCTGTCCCTGAGAGCGCGTAAACCCGTCCTGGAAATCGTCGAGCTCCAACGAGACCGGCAAAACCCCACACTCGCTGGTCAAGAAGGCTTCAAAACTATCCGTCAAGTCACGCGATCGCGAAAGCACCAAAGAGAAAGAACCCGAACTGACCACTCCCTACAAGGACCTTCCAAACCGTCCCTCGGTGGGGACCACACTGAGTGCGATGCCGAGCAGCGGATCGCCATCGTTTTTCAACATGTCGTCGACAGCGCATACGGTACTCGCCGAGGGTTCGCGGCATCTGGATGCGAATGGGACGACGACTGTCGCAGCGGCTGTGGACGAGTCACATACCTTGCGATCACACTCTCCGACCAAGAGCAGAGTTTTACCACCAATACCAAGAGACTTTGTCACGACAGCGCAGGTGCAGATGTCACCACCCTTACTACCCCAAACGCCTCGACCGACGTTGACACCGTTCCCCACGGTGAAGTGGACCGAGAGGTATTCGAGATAATGGGCGCAAATTCGTTGTCGGTTCACTTCGAGATCAACATCATCAAGGTGAGTACCGGCGTGCTTGGCTATTTCGGAGGCTAACTTGTCGTCTAGGTCCCATGGCTACCGCTTCACGGAATCCAGTTCCGAAGACCGGGCAGGGATGGTTGGCAGTACCAGATGTTGGCAAGGAGGGTACTGACGGAGTTCAAGTTATGATGTGCCATTTCGTTTTCTCTTATCCTGCTTTCTTTTTTTCTTCCCGTTCCCTTGAATCACCCACAAAGCACGGCCCCCTGGCGGCGATAATATGCTTCCCCCATACTTCGTTTCTCGCCACTCGCTCTTCTCTCCGCCTCTCACGCTCCTTTTTTCGCGGAGTCGCTTGACTCTTCGTGACTGATTTGGGTAGAAGCACACTTATCCACTCTTTCAGACCCTTTGGTTTCTTTCTTTATCTTTCGTTCCTCATGTATGATATAACAATTTGATCACGACATGAGTGGCTGTAGATTGCTTGCTTTGGAAATCACAGTAAAAATATGCCAGGAGTTCTCCTTCACGGAGTGTATGTTCAAGTTTATTGACCACGGAAGCACTGTACCCAATTTAGCTTTAGTGCATATAGAATCTCATTTCGCCCATGAATTTTGCCGCCAAACAACTGTGCTCAGCCTCCGGGGATGAGTTTCCGGCATTCCTCCATGGACGTGCCAAACACGGGATGAAGGAGGGTCAAAGGAAGAGGAGGTGTCACGTTACTAATCGATCCCCAGTTGCAATGCAGGGCCCGTTTAGGAACTTTTTGGAAGTCGTGGAATGGCTTGGGTTGGGCAGTGGATGAAGCGACTACCGTAGAGGACTGGTGGATGAAAGCGTGATATTCTTTACGACGGTCCGCAAGATTTCGAGTAGGGAATTCTGGTCGCAGACGCCCAGACACCTAACGAGTTACGACCCCGGCCGCAGAGGCTAAGTCGTACTCGGATTGTGCGCGATCTCGTCGCTCATCGCGCTCGCAACGGGTTCGTCGAACGACGATGGACCATGTGCGTGTGCGAGTCAATGCAAATGCGAGCGGGCGTGTGTTCGGTCGGGTGAGAAGGTGAGGTCCTCAACGATATGTGCCTCCGAAGGTCTAACGAACACGCTCACTTCGACTTCTTTCCGCACGTCAACCTTGATGCCAGAGATGGAAAGATGGTGACGTCCAATCAGTGGGTGTCAGTCTTCGTCGAGCACGAAGAACAAGAACCGGTGCGACAAGTAGATCGAGCGGGGTACGCGTCCCGACTCCCCCAAGAGATGTCCTAGATCGACTACTCTGGCAGAAGTGAGGGTGGCCATGTCGCTGGGCCTTATCATTACTATGGTTCCCGCCGGCTGCAGGAGAGGGACTCACCTCATCACGGAAGAGCGCTGATCCTGAAGCCGGCGTTCAAGTTGCACCCAATGAACCAGGTTGTGCTTCAGCGTGAGAGAGATGCGGCGCGAGAACAACCCTGTGAAGGTGGAGTCTGTGACGGCATCCTGGCACGTTATCTGGACTTGAAGCTTGTACGTCATATAATAAGGTGACGCTATAGGGGATGTGACGAGTGAGAGGAGAGCAGTGCATCGATCAAGGGAATTCGCCATCACTTTGAGGGACTTCAAGGCGGGAAATGTTGGTTTGCTCATCGTGTTCGTGTGATCGTTGGCCACACCAGGCGAACATTTGTTGACCAAGAAGTCAAGGCCCATATCGCGACGTAGACATAGGCTCATCTCCTGTAGGTACGCCATCTAGATGAGGCACGTCAAACACTCTGGCGAGACATGAATAGTCCAGCTCAAGTCCACTTTCCGGAGAAACTTGAATTCCCCTCCCTAAGCTTCACTGCAAGAGTAGAATTGGGTGCGGTGGACGTGAAGGACTCAATCCTAAGACTTTCTAAACGGCTGGCCTTGGTCCGTATCGCCTGGAAGAGGTCGCAGACTTCCTCTTCAAGTTGATTTGAGGCACTCGGACATATGACGCAGAGACTTGTCATGGAACCCAAGTGACACTCGGTTGATAAGACCTTTGTCAGCTGATGGATCATCGGTGCAGCGACTGAAATAATGGAGTAGTCGAGGACTCGGAGAGAGGTGAATAACGGGCCGAAATTTGACGGCTCCATGAGTGTAGCCAGGGCTGCGTCATCAAGTCTAGGCAGACAAAACGACGCGGGTCGAGAGATATACCAGATGGGGTGAGCGTACTTCTCGACAGAGGGCCAGTCAAAAGTGGTGGGTTCTCGCTTGAGAGACTACATATAGATGGATCAAGATAAGAGGGAGACCATCAACGCGAAGCGTGGGACACGGACGAGGAGGATGACTCGAGAGAGAAGCGAGGCGAGCTCCAATTGGAAGTCCCCATCATCAATAACATTGTTGCAAATCTCGACAGAAGACCCAGGATATGAACATATCAGAGGCTCTGGGGTTTCCTGTACAGCATTGCCACTGGGAGAGACCTCGAATGCTTCGCATACTAGTAGCGTACAGTCCTCCCGCTTCGTGAGCGGAATTGCAGTATTCCTCGGTCGGATGAAATATGCGAGGATATCTAGAAATAGTCAGCGCAGATCTAAAGCAAATCCGCACTGGCAAGCCTACCTCCTGGCTGCATCCCCCGCAATTGGGAAATGACAACATGGTCCCTTTGCAAGGAAGCTTGAAAATTGTCTAGCATCTTTGTGATACGGTGCCACTGTGCGCCTGTTCCCGAGGGACTGCAGACATGAGTGCCATAAGCACAGGCGGAAATGCACACTGCGCGAACGAGAGAGTGATTATTATTCGGAGTATCATCATCGGAGGTGGGAGGAAGGGAGGGGAAAAACACATGAGTGATGGCATATCGCAGCGAATCTGTAGCATGGACGAGTGTCACGGATGAGAGTGGTCGCGTCATCTGTCGTTGACATCATGATCATGACGGTGGTGGTTACGGTGTACTATTTGCACAGCAAGCTAGTGCTGTTTCTTCATTGTTTAGGATGTGAAATCTCGGATCGGCTGAGCAGACCAGCGAGCAATCTTTGCTCCATTGACATTTCCATCCAGTCAAAGCCTGCAGCTCCTCCTCAACAGCTCATGTACGTCGAACCATCATAGACTCTGCACCCGACAACGCTGAATCTCCGCAGTGCAAAAACACAGATGCAGCCTGAGGCCACGTCACCCACTGCCACTGAGGGTAGCCTAAACGCAAAGATGAGCTGACGATGTTATCCGTCTTGCTGGACATCTTCAAGCACGAGGGCATCTCGGGGTGGTACCGCGGTTTCGCAGCGACGATGATCAGCACTGGCACCTTCTCCATCCGTGCGTCGTCTTTTGCCTCACCTCGATTCTTCACTGACCCTGACCCTAGAGTGCGCGTACAATTTCTTCTAGCCCTCACCGGTAAAGTCATATCCCGCCCCCTGCCCCTGCGCCGTTGACTTGGCGAAACTCAATTGTCTTCTCACTGCGTCATCTACACGACAGGTGCCTCGAGTGGTGCTGATCGTCGAAAGCAAAATCGAAGGAGGATACAGGTTGCCCCGCCGTTGAGCGTATCACGCCAGACCTAGGCAGCGACGTCGACCTGACTTGGTCTCAAACGCAAGAGCCACCTCTAACAGATGCCAGCCAGCTCAGCGCTCTTCTCACCAGATTTCAACGCGGGATATATTCCCAGACGTGGTCGGCAAGACGCCCCAAAGTACCTCTGAACCCACTCCCCACCGATCAACCCGCATTATTCAGCCTTCCCCTTGTCATCGAACTCGTCCACTTGGATGATCCACTAGTCGCGTCCCCGAAAGCGGACCCCGGAGAGGTGCAAGTCTGGCCGGATTTCATTCAGTGGAGGCGTTTCATTCGCGGATAAATCTGGAGGCAAACAATGCAGCATGCTGTTTTCAGATCACATCAGTGATCAGTCCTTGCAAGCGCACAGTCAGCCAGACCAACCTGATGCAGTGTTGCAATGTGACACGATCGCCACTAGTCTGTGCAACTGCGATCGCCTCTTGTAAAAGCTGAAACGTGCATGTTCAGTTAGGGAAAAACCTTTCGAGATGCATGTTGTCGTATTAGCCTACGAACATATGGCAACTGGTAACGACACAGCAAGGAATCCGCACGAGTCATTGTGATCATGGAAACGTTGTTCAAAGTACCTTCATAAATTCTCGGGCCCTATGACGTCGTCACCTGTCGCGCGGCCGTTTTCTCATCTGTAAAGACATTAATAAACTGTTCAAAAGGATACCCTAGTACGAGATCTGGGCGAGCCCACGATTTTAAATTAGCATTCGTTTTGAAAATCCAAATGCCTCCTGTGAGCGGATCTTTTTCGACGGAATTGTAACCAGCTTGATTGTCTCCTCCACACCAAGCTTGGTAGCCTTTTTGTAATTGCATGACCCCATAAACGAAAGCTTGATGAAGCTGACAAAACAACCCCGACCGTGACAAAGGTACCCAAAGATCGAACGACGGACATCAACAGACAAGAACACTGAGTGCGTACGAGGATGCTGACCTGTGCAGAAGTATTTCAGTGGCAAAGTGATGTGGACAGTAAAGTCGTGGATATACCTGGTCATCCCTATCGACAAATATGGCAGGAGTACCTAGAAGCTAGCTAGATTATTGGTGGACCCGGTCCGAGCAAGCGACGAACTGTGAAAAAGTTGGTCAACTGGTCTGCACTCGTGAGTTGGCTTGGCTGGTGGACGCTCAATCAAACAACCGAAGGACACGCGAGTAGCATGGCCGTACCACTGCTACGAGAGCCAGCAAGAGGTTCCGAACATTCGGTGTCAGGTGCAGATCGCAGTATCAGCAAGAGATCTCCTGGTTGGTTCTTGGTTGCACGACCTGATGAAATGGGATGGATTTGGAAGCGGACAAGGAACGCGCCCACCTCGGACACTTCGAAGAGCAGGAAACGATACACGAACAGCAAAAGGTTGGTGGAAGATTGTTGTGGAACTCTTTGAAGACAAGAAGGAATGATCTATGTGGTGCGGGCGAAGAACATGATGAACGGGAGGAGGAGTGCCTGGCCTGTGACTCGGATCCACCACTGGCATGCATGATGGTCAAGAGGGGTACGGATGGGAATCTCTTTCCTCTTTTATGCAATCAACACCTCCGAGCGTGTCTAAATCAAAGAAAAGAGCTGCACCGGCAGCCTCGATGGTAATCGCGGTTTTGTGTTCGTCCAAAGTCCATCATTCAGTGCCTTTAAGTTTCAACAGCGTCCAGCGAAAAAGAAAAAGGAGAAAGCCTTCGAGAGAGAGTACATCACGATTGCTGGGACCACTTCTGACCACTTCTGGCCCACGAATGGCACCATCCCTCCAAGCACGACTCGGACGAGACCTTGTTGGATGAGTTTGGCAATTCCATCCACTTCCTTGCTGAATTGGATCAGAAAGGCATAGCAAGGTGCGTCGTGCTCCTCGAACCACGTCTGACAGCAATAACAATGTACTCAGGAGTAAAAAAGTGACTGAACGTCCCCACCAGCTTCATAAACCTGTCCGCAAACCCCGAGTCGCCAATCTCCCTTCCGTAGATCCCCATAATGAGGACCCGGAGCCTTGGGATACCGACATTGAGGAGGATTTCAACCCAATAGACTCTAAGGAGCATCCTCCATCATCTACCGAGCTGGACTCTGATACCAAGATGCCGTATGGGCTCGCCCCCCGAGCGCACAAAGCACCAGTACCAGAAAAAGAAACACGTCGAAACATTACAGGTCTTCCAATTAAGCTCTCTAATGGCCGAATTCAAGCTTCAGATAAGGTCACCGAAGTGCCTGTCCAAAATGAGGATGACGACGATACGGAGGTTCCCTTCGATCTCGATCGCCACCAGCAGAGCCTTCGACAGTAGAGGATATCACGATTAGCGCTCGCTTTGGTCGTCTCGCCGTCGCAGACGTGATTGGGAACAGTTCACGCAAAGCTAGAATACAGGGCGCAAAGGACCAAATGTCCAGTATCTGTCCGAGTCAAGAAATAGTCGCCGATCCAGAACTGAAAGTAGCGTCCTTAATTGATCTTGTCTCTTTTCTCGGCCGATTCACTGTCTCAGCTAGGCTTGCTTCGTCGCTTGCACACGTTTTCCCTCGAAACGATCACAACCCCATCACGCTTGGAACCAGTCAATAATGACGTCGTGATACGCAAGCTCGCCATGCTTTCACAGCTCGCGGTGTTCAAAGACATCATTCCAGGATATCGGATACGGGCCCTGGCAGATAAAGAAAATGCAGAAAAGGTCAGCCAGATGGTTGCCCGGACACGTGAATGGGGGCAAGGTCTTGTACTCATGTATCAATCCTATCTCCGCGCTCTCGAAGCCGAGCTCAAAGGTACACTACTTTACACCCCCTCGTGTTCCCGCTTTGAGCACGTCACGCAGTCAAGTCCGACCTGGCCGATGTGGCCCTCAACTGTATGTGCATTCTAGCTTCAGATGTCACACATTTCAACTTTCGGGTGAACCTTATGGCATGCACCGGTCGAGCAAGAAAACATGGGATGAGGTCAGTCACCCTGAGCGTGCATCTAATTTGAGAACTCAGATTCACGCACCCGTTAGTCACCCGATATGTGTCTAAACACCCTGATCAACATTTTCCGAAACGATCTCACTGGCGTGCCTTTTCTGGAAGCCGTGCGGTTGTTGAACCGCATGGTCAAAGAAAGGCATTTCAACGTGCACCAAAAGGTCCTGACATGTCTCTTGCACCTGCACATCAAGAGCGAGCTAGGCGTGCGAGCTTCAGGTTCTAGGGCCGACCAAGTACAGACGGTTGGGAAAAGATGGCGAATCGCAGGGCCAGAGGTAAATCGACGGACCCACCCTACTTGAGGAAGATGGCCAAGAAAGCCCTCAAAGAGAAGAAGACAATTGAGCGCGAGGTACGCTAGGCAGAAGCCGAAGTAGACAAAGACGAGCGGGCAAAGATGGTATGTGATACAACAGACGTCCTTCTTTGATGACATGACGAGCATGGTGAAAAAGCATACGAAGGCCCTGAAGCTTCTTTTTGTCTTGTACTCGTGCGAATACTGAAGAACCCGCACCCGACACCCCTTTTTTTTGCCGGCAGCCCTAAGGGGTAAATATGCTCATCTCGTCAATGTCGACTTCTTCAGGGACCTCATACAGGTTCTCAAGTATCTCGTTATGCGAGGTCTGCTGAACTAGCGGACGGTATCGAATCCCTTGATTTGGGTCAGAAGACAGACGTGCAGCATAGCTTGTTGTGTATCGTGACAGCGTTCGAACTCTTATCCGGACAAGGTCTGTCTCACCTATTTGATATTAGCTATGGGTGCGCCATTGACATGTCATCAGGCGAAGCCCTGGATATCGACCTCGGTGATTTTATCGATCAGTTGTATTCCATCATACTCCCGATCAGTGAACTGCTACAAATGGATGTGTCCTCATCGTCGAGTGCCTCGGGATCTCGAATGAACGAGCTGAGTATCGCGGACATGTTTCGAGCGCTGACCATCGTATTCTCTCTGCGTGCAGCGAGCAGCACTTTGCCCTGGCGGTCTGCGGCATTTGCCAAGCGTCTTCTGGTCACGAAGGAGCCCAAACTCGAGGCGTTGCTTTCTACCGAGGATCGTCAGGTGGATGGTGTGTATATGCCGGAAGTGGACGATCCCCAACTTAGCCATCCCTTCGGGGCATCGTTCTTCGAATTGTTGCAATTACAACAATGCCATTATGGTTCTCGGACACGAGAACCGGCCCGTACTTACGGGCTCTAGTTATACCAGGACGTAACGATGATTAGCTGTGCTATGGGTCCACAGTGACGTTACAAATATCTACAACAATTCATGCTCGAACACAGGATACAAAAACAAAGCGGGGTTGACGAAGACGAAGAATTAAATCGTGTACCAAAGGGACCCAAACGTGGGGAAAACAACAGTTCAGGGAAGACAGTATCCAGAGTAGGAGCGATGATAGTGTTCCATAGCGGTGTACATAATGACGGCGGCCAAGAGTGTCATGAAAGCAAAGAAAGCATCATGAACGCCGCGGAGTAGGGCGGCGTGCTTGACAAGGTGGAATCCACGTTGATAGCTGACAAAGCATAGGATAAGGGGAAGCTGGAGCGGGGTATGCATTGCCCGGGCATATGGGTATAGGTGGGCAAAAGTGAGTCGGTTTGATAAGCGGGCTATGGACTTGACGTCCTCGCTGGGCGACCGTGGTATTTTTGGATCCCGATGAGTTTTGCGACAGGTGTGGTTTCACACCGCCCTCTATCTAGATCGTAGAAGATGACAGCAAGGACTTGATCGTCTGCGATAATTTTTTGAACGATACAAGTCGGTGAGGCTATAACGGACACGTGGTGAACATGAGGAGGGATTACAAAAGGATATGCGGAGGAATACTCACTCGAGTCACGCTTTCCAACCGATCGTTTTCGGAAGGGTCTGTAGACACTAGGATGGAAGGGTTAGTGCACTGGCCGCATACGAAAATGGCAATGGAGCACCTCACGGTGGCACATGGCCGCAGGGTGCATGTGATGGACCCTTGGAATCCATGTAGCACTGGAAAGGACGGGACATCAAATTGGGGGTAGATGAAGCCTGATTCTCAGAACCGCCTGAGATGGCTGTGTAGAAGATATGGGGGCGTCCACAGGAAGAGATAAGGCGGGGATGCTCTCTGCCCATAGGGAGAGCCTCGACAATCCGATGTGGACAGGGGGATGGATCAGCGGCGAATAAGGAAGAGTCGGTGAATAAGAGAGGAGAATCGGGTAGAGTGGGGTGGTGAGATGGCTCGGGAGAATCCTGTGAAGTGAAGTCGAAGGGGTGATCGATGGCTGTGTATGGACCACTCGGGATAGGATAAGTTACCGGAGGCCAAGATAGATCACAAGTCCGAGAGGAGGAGAGTGGCGAGAGTCAGGAGCAGAGAGAGACCGGACGCGACGACCATCCTCATAGTGCGAGATGGACGGATACCGTGTAAGAGTGGCAGTGTGAGTTCCGGTGTAGACGCCACAGTGGGGCTGGAACCGACATAGGGACCGGGCCGGGAAGGAGGTGGTAGCCGAGCCAGCAGGGCGATCGGAAGCAGGGGAGTGGTCGTCGAAGAGGTTGGCAGGGTGGGGTGGATGGGCACCTGGGGAGTCTTCAGCTTTTACGGCGGGGAGGAGGGCCGTTTTGAGGAAGAGCTCTTCGCCGCCGGCGACGAGATAGTATTCTGAAAAGCATGTTGAGCGGGGAGGGTGTAGAAAAGGGTGGGATGGGCGTACCTGGTTCGCCTTTCCACATGTTGCGCAATACCTGGATGTGGCTCGCGACCCATTTTATTTCATAAGGCGACGAGTGTTGTTGCTGCGTTGTCGTCGTCAGGATACTAGTGAGGGAAGGCGAAGGGCGGGTGAGGAGACCTCGTCACGGGGTGGGTGGTGAGGGAAATGACGTGTCAACGACAACGCGACAACGTCGACTCAACAGTGCTGTTGTCGTCAGGTCGTCGTGTTGTCCGAGTCGGCGTTCTCGTCAAGTTGTTCCGGCAAGGACAAGGGAAAAGCTGAGGGCGCGCCAACAACAACGCGACAACATGTCGTTGTCATGTTATCGGCGTCAATTGTCGCGTGGTTACGGGTCAGCGCACAGGTACGGGTAAGTATGATCATGGCTCGGACAAGGGACGGCTACGAGCAGGCAATCTAACCGAGTTGCTAAAGGTGTTTCAAGTTATTATTATTTTACGACAAGTAAATTCCTGGTGGCGTGGGATCCGATTTGACGATTCTAGCTTGTTCTTCCGAGTCTCTCTCGTTCTTGGGATACACGTTCGCACTGCCGCGGTAAGCTGCTCGCGCTACTAGTAAGTCTACATTTCCGACAAAAGTGAAGGTCTCCGAGATTTTTATCCCGCCAGCTCGATCACGCTCGAAATCCGTCATCCTGTCTTCGGCACGAAACATTACATTGACGGAGGTCGTTCTAACTGCAAAAGGGGAGGCTGCCTATTTAGCAGCTTCTACCCTTGGCGCAGCATTCAAAAACTGGTTCTTCGAATCCCATGTCATAATTCGAGATGGTGAGGAAGTCTCCGTATCTTTCACATATTCTCCGCATGCAGCGCATCCCTTCAGCCTATCGCTCCCGGGATACCCAACCAACCCCACATTACCCTACAAACAAGGCGTCGTACAGCGGGGACAGACGCAATTCATAGTAACCCATCCGCCAGTGACGGCTCAAGCGAAGCACCACGCGAAACGGACAGCCTGTTAGGAGCCAGAACTGGAAACGAACGAATCATTCCCCATATTTACTGCATTATCTTCGCCGGAAAGGGTGGCCTACCATCTCATCCATCCGTATATCTGATGACGCAAATGCAGCTAGGGTTCGATGCTTTCCGTGTTGTGCTCGATATAGCTACGTTGTCCATCTCACGCGCACGATCGCGAGGAGAGGGTCATCGGTGAACGCGCCTCTCCTTCCTGACGCCATCATGCGATCGTTACTGATTGAATAGAAGCAAGACGTCTTATGCAGGAATGTTCTATTTGTTCTTCGTCCAATGTGGACGACGCTATAACGTTTTCGGAGCTACCCCGAGACCCCGAGTTTATTGCTCCCCGGGCCCCACCCAATGCCTATGAGGAACGAGTATTTGTATCCTCCTGGCCTTTTCCCCCTTGTTAGCATCGATGATGTTGGTGAATTCATCGAGGAGTTTCGGTTTCTTACGCGGATTCATTTACGTGCGCTTTGCAGTCATCACAGGCAGCTGACTTCCCGTGGTGAGTCACGCCTGTTTGGTGGATGCCTTGTGTTTGCACATGTCCTGCTCGTGTCCTAGAGTGTATATATTTCATTTTCTTCGTGCTCCACAACAGAATATTATCCCTCGAGATTTGTCACCTTCTGGTCATTGTTCCTCGAGTGAACGTCAAACACCGTACGTCGGGGGTCCTACCGTCTCCTCCGTATATCACAGTGCATGCATTGTGAAAATGTGCCCAGGTAGAAGGTGAGATTGACATTAATCCGATTTTCAACAGTCTTCGTATGACCCGCTTCCTTCAGATAGACGCAGAATAAACAGAATATGCTCGCTGTTCGCGATACATGTAGCGGAAGAATATAGCTAACGAAATAATGAAGTCACTTCATCTTGCTTCGCACGTTATGCATTGTCTGTTTCCGTTTGCTAGGGTCCAGGTTTGCCCAGAGGGCTGTTGAATACCTATATATTTTGAAAGACCGAGGCGAGTCGGGTCGGTGTGGCTGACGAAGTTTACAGGTCGAGAATTAAGGTTTGTCTGAGTTTCAATGTGCTATTGTCTTAGTAATGCGCCTTTCTCGACCTCTCCAGCCTAGATTCCTCTATCGTAGACATTCTAGGTTATAGGCCAGGTCAGTTCTCTTGACGCTCAAGCGCATGTTAAAGTTTTTAAATCCTGGTCTAGAATCCAAACGCCACTCGTACGTTTGGCCTGCTTCTTCCCTCCGTTTGTCCATCTCGTGTTGCCTCTCCTCGTCTCTCCTCGCCGCGACTCGCCTTGCCCCTGGTCTCTCCTCTCCTTGTCTCGTCTCGCCCTCGTCTTACCTCTCCTCTCATTGCTTCTCCTCTCCTCCTCGTGTCGCCTCGCCTTGCCTCTCCTCGTCTCTCCTCGCCTCGCCTCGCCTCTCCTCGTCTCTCCTCGCCTCGTCTCTCCTCGCCTCTCCTCGTCTCGCCTCGTCTCGCCTCGCCTCGTCTCGCCTCGTCTCTCCTCGCCTCGCCTCGCCTCGTCTCGCCTCGTCTCTCGCCTTGCCTTGCCTCTCCTTGCCTCTCCTCGCCTCGTCTCGCCTCGTCTTTCTTCGTCTTTCCTTGCCTCTCCTTGCCTCTCCTCTCCTTGCCTCGCCTCGCCTCAACTCTCCTCGCCTCGTCTCTCCTTGCCTTGCCTCTCCTCTCCTCGCTTCTCCTCTCCTCGCTTCTCCTCTCCTCGCCTCTCCTCTCCTCTCCTCGCCTCACTCCTCGTCCCGCCCCTCGCCTCTCCTCTCCTCGTCTCTCCTCGCCTCTTCTCTCTTCTCTCTCGTCTCGCCTCACTCCTCGCCCGCCCCTCGCCTCTCCTCGCCTCTTCTCTCTTCTCTCTCGCCTTGCTTCACTCCTCGCCTCGCTCCTCACCTCGCTCCTCGCCCCGCCTCGTCTCATCTCGCCTCTCCTCATCCCGTCTCTCCTCATCTTGCCTCACCTGGTCCCTTCTCTCTCGTCTCTCTTCTCTCTCGTCTCTGCTCGCCTCTGCTTGCCTCTGCTTGCCTCTGCTTGGCTTGGCTTGCCCTCGTCTCTCCTTGCCTCGCCTCGTTTTGCCCAGCAATCTCGATCCTAGCAGCATTGTGCTCAGAATTCATCCACAACAACCTTGCTCTTCATTGCAGTATGTTGCCCATGAGTTGTGTCTGAGTTGTATTGGTGCTAATCTCACACAAGATGTTTCCACCAATGCCAGCACTGTAAGTGAACTTTTGACTCTCTAAGTCCTGAAGAAAAGTAACCATTGCAGGTTGAATTCAACTGGTGGTAGTGCAGCAGGCCAGAGCTCCTCAAGTAAGATGCCAGAGGAAAGTGCCAAGTATTATGACCCTGCTAAGTTGGCTCACAGAGAGTTTAGGAAACTATTATTGTCTGTCATGTAGAACTTGAGGAGACTCTTGACAATTATACGAAAGATCGCCCTCTGGATGATAATGAATTTTCAATGCCTATTTATCAGAGGGAATTGGGAGTTTTTGCTGATAATTTTGTGGCAAGGGCTATGGTGGGGGTGGAAGAACAAGAGGAAGAGGTGAAAGAGGAGGAGGAGGAGGAGGAGGAAGAGGAAGAGGAGAAGGAGCAAAAGATGAAGATGATGATGAAGATGATGAAGATGGAGGAGGGGAAGGAGAAGGAGAAGGAGAAGGAGAAGGGAAGAGGGGAAGGGGAGGAACAGAAGGGAGAGGAAGACAGAGAGAAAAAGAAAAAGAAAAAGATAAAAGGGTGTAAGGGGGTGGAGATGGAGCTGGAGGACCTCTTGGAAGAAGGAAAAAGGCTAGAACCTTGCATTCAATGGAGTTCATTTCCCTTAGCTGAGCAAGCTCAGTCATCTACTCCAATGGCTGCCCAGCATCAGCACCCTACATCAGCAGCCAATGCCTCCTCTTCCTTGTCTAGTCCACCTAGAAAAAGGTATGTGGTTCATTACTTTCATAGATCAGATTGGTTATTTTTTAGGCACAAGGCACATAGTAGTGCCTCACCTTTAGGTGACCTAATTCCACCCAAGAAGAAAAAGAGAGTGAGGGGGAAAAGAGGAGGAAATAAATCAGAGGCAGCAAGAAAAGCAAAGGATGCAAAAAAGAATGCCAATCGAAGAGATAGGAATAAGCCAGACATGGTAGCTCGAAGAGTGGGTAGGTTGCTTGGGCGAACCATCAGCTCTGCTCTTGCTATGGTGGCAGGGGGTTTTCAGGTGGAGAATAGTCAAGTCACTTCCACTGGCTGGACTGGGTTAACCATGTCAAAACCTGCTGATAAAGAAGTTATGCAGGAGCTGTATAGAAGGGGTGAGTTAAAGACCTTCTTAAAGAAATTCACTCCTTTGCCATATGAGTAAGTGTTTTCTTTGGGCATTTAATTTTGCTCTTATACATTTTTCATCTTTTCAACCCCTTTAGGAGCCGACCAGTCATGGTTTTTGATCAAAATCAAAATCTTCTTGCAGTAAGATGCACTGTAGCCCCATGGATCCTACAGACATTGGAGCAGCTGGTTCCCCTACTGAACAATTTGACCCATGCCTCCCTATCAGATCCCTCCATTAAAGAGCACTTTTCAAAGGCTAATAGAGGGGAGCATTTTGCCTGCTTGTTAGGCTGGCACCGTCAATACACTGAGGTATGTTATAATAGCTGTTTATATGATCCTAACAAAGTGTGCTGTTTTTAGGATCCAACCATTGTGGCCTGGCACAAGAGCAATGAGCAAATGGCTGAAGATTTTATTTGCTCTAATCCAGTAAAAAGGCTCACGTAAGAAAATGTTTCTTTATATATATTTTTTGACTCAAGCTAGTCAATAGGAAATTTGTTTGTGATACCCTTCAGTATTACTACCCAGGATGTGCTGCTAGGTTCCAAGCAGCTATTGACTTTTGGAAAGAACATGGGGTTGAAGCCCACTTTGGGCTATTTTTCAATTTTTGTCCCAACATACCCTTTCCTGGTGGGCTTTCTAGAGTCCATACTCTTCCCCATGCAGATAGGAAAAATATTGCTGGGGGACTATGTGTTCTCATGGCTTATCAACTCAAAGGTGGGCTTTCTCCTTTTTTCTTTTTCCTTTTACTCTGTTTATTTCTAAATCCTACATAGGGCCCATTGACACAAAGAAAACTTGCTGGTTGGCCATCTGGGAGCTTGGCCTTATTGTTGAGCTTCCAGTTGGGGTTTTATTCATGTTCCCCTCTGCCCTTTTTTACCATTGGAATGTTGATAGAGGAGGTAGGATGCTTCTAGGTTTTTTTATGCTTCAATTAGCTCATTTCTCCCCCTGTGTAGAGCTCCGTGATGATATTGGGATAATTTCAACCAATGGAGAAACTCCTAATATCCAAAAAATGGGTCAATATGAAGATTGGGACAACAAAAGTGATGGAAGAGGCAGCCTTGTTTGGTTTAACCAGGCAAGCATGATCCAATCTGGGGAAGTTCAACACAAGTCATTGGCTGCTGCAAAGAAAGCCAAAGCTTCTACAACCACCAACTTTAAGAAGGACTCTCAGTGGGTTTTTGAGCCCACCTATGCCCTACAGCTTCAGCAGCAGTCTGTGGAAGTTCCTCCTGCACTCCACTTGTGAAATACCTTAAAGCAAGTAAATACTTGCCTGTAAATATCTAAATGTAGGATCTTGTATGCTAGTGGGTGAGTTTAAAGGAGATTGCCTTTTACCAAGGTATTCAATATTAGCAAGATAAGTGCAGCAATGAATCAGACCATGGACCACAGTCAAATAAAATGGGTTGAATTACCTCTGTGTTGCCAACTCCCTCCAACATCTGATTTAAGTCTTTTTAAAACTTGTGGCAACATAAACTGTTTAGGCAGTTCAAAGAAAATAAAGAAAATAAAGGGGCTTGGAATGAAATATGGTCCATTGATGCAGGGTTGTATGATGCAATGAACTCAAAGGCAGAAATTATTGAAGATTTGTGTGGTAGAATGAGTGTTATAATGTATGTGCAATAAGAACAAACAAGTAGGAACTACCATGGGCCCTTCTGATTCAGCTGGAAGTCCAAAGAATGCCTATTTGAACAGGCTTGTATCAACTCTGAGTCCTGGAAGTAGAGAACCACATACTGATTCCAAGTCAGAAGAGGTATAGAAAAGGGAAAACTTGGAATATCATCCACTCCTACACTTGCCAGCAGAGGGCTGGTTTATGGGACTTTGCAGATGATAAGAATGGTGCTAGGGGCAAACACTTGTGTGCCCCTTAAGTGGACCTAGCATACACTGGCTCGTGCTTGCATTCCAAATTCTGATATTATTGTCTTCTGAATGAGAGGCAATGTGGATGCTATCAGATAAATATGCAGTGGATACAATAGCTGATGTGTGTCCTTTGAATGGACCACCCACACACTGACCAGAAGTGGCAAGCCATATTCTTCCAACAGACCAGACCCAGTCAGTGTGCCCAACAAAAGGACCTGCAACACACTGGCCAGTGCTTGCACACCCTAACAGTTGTGTCTGCTGAGCCAGAGACAACATGAATGCCAGCAAGTGAGAGGCAAGTGAGAAGACTGCCTTTGTGTGTCCCTGGAATGAATCCATCTCAAACTGCTCTGTGCTTGCATTCCACACCCTAAAAGTGTTGTCATGTGAGCCAAAGACAATGTGGTTGCCATCAGGGAAGTAGGCAACAGAGTAGATGCCAAATGTATGCACTGGCATTGGACCAACCACACACTGCCCAGTGCTTGCAGTCCAGACCCTCATGGTTGTCTTTTGAGCCAGAGGCAATGTGAATGCCATTCAGTGGATAGGCCACAGAACAAACATCACTTGTATACCCTAGAAATGGATCAGTCCAGTGCTTACATTCCACACTCTGAGTGTCATGTTTTTGACCCAGAAACAATATGAAGGCCATCAGATGAGCAGGCAATGGACCAGACCCAATCAGTATGTCCTTGCAATGGACCAGCAACATATTGGCCAGTTCTTGCATTCCAAATCCTGGTAGTCTTGTCCTGTGAGGCAGAGACAATGTAGCTACCATCAGGTGAACAGGCAACAGAAAACACCATATCTATATGCCCCTGCAAGGCATGAACCTCTGCCAGCCAATTGGCAGGATGTGCTAAGGCAATAGAAATGTGCCTTTGCAGGTGTTCTAACCAGAGGCTACAAAGTGGAGAGTTAGTAGGGGTCTGGGGCATAGCTGACAGATAGAGATGGGGAGCAGATTCTCTGAGGACAGGGGGAAACACTTGGATGAATTGGGATGTCTCTGATGCCAAGGTAGCAAGCTCTTGATCCTAGTCACATTCAATTAGCACTCATCCTCAATTTGGGGTGGTTGCTCCTACTTTGGCCCATTTTTTCAAGGTGGTGCAGGTGTCTAGGGCAGACAGGATGGGGGGCAGGGGGAGGAGAGGGAGAGGAGGCTGATGGCTTCAAGCCAGAAGGGGAGGAATGTCTGGAAGAAGAGGGTAACCTCATTCAACAAGTCCAGGGTGTGGTCATCTAGTAGGTGATGCATCCAGTATTGGCTGGAGTATGCAAGGTGGGGGGGAATGGCTTTGGTGACCCGAAGGGGGAGGTCAGGAATGGTGGTGTTATGGAAACAAGCATCCTTGAGGTCACATATATTGAATCGGAGCATGTTTCGCATGCATGCAAGCAATGCTTTGCTGAGTCAGAGTGAGTGCTGGGGTAGGGAGGGGACATGGAAAGTGGAGCTCCGAGTCGAGTCCAGAAGGAAGTCATGGAAGGATGTATGGAGGGGTCAGATAGGCTTCTCTGCATCAATGGTACCATCCAGTAATGATCCCATGGGTTTGACGATTGCTCGGATGTTCAAGTCTCTCTGGAATGGAGCCAACAGAGAAGTGAGGGATAGTGGCTCATTGAGCGCGAGGATGATGGCCACCATCGAGATAGGTGCTTTGCAAAAGTTTCTCGAGGGCGCTCTGTCGGGTCAAGGCCAATAGTACCTTGCCCTTCAATGAAGCCACATGCAGTGGATGCCCACTGGAATAGATGCTGGGAATGTCGCACAAGCAGTTGGCACCACTCCCTGTTCGGCCACGAGTATTCGAGTTCGGGATATCGATGAAGAGAGTGGTAGATGGACTTCTCGATGCCTCCGTCTACAATGTCGGCAGGAATATCGCCCATTTGCTTCAGGACGACCTCGGGCCGCGACGAGAGTTCAGAAAGGATGTCATCTTCGGGACGAGCAGTGATCAGGAAGCGAAGGTTTGTTGGATGGATATGTTTGGCGATTTTCTCTGCAATGGCTCGCAGGAGCAGTCAGCGACTGGCCCAATCTCCACTTTCGTCGACGGCATCAATGACAACAATTAATGGTCCAACAGCATCATGATCGAGGTTCTTCCTGGGTCCAATGATGAGCTTCTTGGCTTGCTCCATCGGCGACTCCGATGTACGAAGCGCTCGATTGTCTTTTACGATCCCCCAGAGAGCGGATTTGTACAGGGAATCGTGATCGGCCAGGTCGCGTGCAATAGTGCTGAATATATTTGTTGCGTTACGACGTGCGACATCTGTTCGGGAGAAGCAGTAGGAGGAGCCCAGCCGCCCATGATCATCATATAACCGAGCGATGGAGTGGGCTATCGCGGACTTGCCCGACCCTGCGACGCCAGTGAGAAGGCACACTCGCGGGGAATCTTCTCCTGGATCGTTGAGAACGTCACAAATTTCGGTGAGAAATGTCTCGCGTGTCCCTGGAAGGCACTCCTTCCCCCACTTGAACCTAGCGCCGGCTGCATATGGCATATCATTCAGGTCGACGGACTCCGCTGCAGCCCAGGTTCAGCATAAACCACGCTCTCGGGTCGGCGAGCATACCGGTGGCCTCCACAACATTCATCATACGAACGACGGAGATCTCCGTCTGCACTGCTACTCCCCTCCAGGAAAGCGGTCTTCAAATCCCGGAACTTGTTTTCGTAGTCGGTGATCCTTGCATTGATATCCGAGATGGTGTATCTTGCGGTACGAATCCCTAGACAAAATCAGCGATGACCATGGCGGAGGTAGAGGTGACTGACAGAAATTCTTGCACTTGGCATGCTCGGTGATGAAGTACCCGCACTCCGTCACCTGTTGAATTAGAAGTATGATAGTCTTGAGGTGTGCTTTGATTGCCTTCAAAGGTTCGGCATCTTGGACGAACGCAAAGACATCGCTCCTTGTGGTCGCGAGGCAATTATGCTGTCGTTGCGCTCTTTTTGCTTCATGAGTACCTATGTAGAGTAGAGCACCGTCATCGGTCAAGAATCATATACACAAAATAGACCGACCTTGCTCGCAGCGGACAAAACGGACCAAGCCAGCGTCGTATAAGGATGGATCTACAGAATCGTGCTCAGACCGTGACGAACTCCAGGTAGCAAGTGACAAATACCTCTGCTATACCGGATATGATCTTGTTCAAGAACTCAATCCATTCCATCAAAACCGTCTATACGCCGGTATCCTCCATTTTCTGTACGTTTGGCGCGATATTCGTGCCAGCGTCGACCACCGAGCTCGGGATCCCGACAGCCACGGGGGAAGAGCTAATGGGATTGACCGCTTCGGCTGCAGCAGTAACGGCGTGTGTAGCCTGACGCTCTGCTGCGTCGAGGTTGCCATGTGGCTCGGCAGCCAACGAAAACATGATTGTGATCTCCGAAAGGTCAGGCTGAGCAGAGGTATCTTTGCGTAGTTGGTCTTCAAGCACTGCGATCGCCGAGCTTGCTTCAGTAGATGATGGGGTAAAAACGATCTTCGATCTTCGTACCTCCTTCCTTCAATTTTTCCAGTGCCCCGCTGATAGTATCACCTAGAGTTCCAACGAGTTCATCTCTTCCAAGAGGGTGCTTCTGGTAAACTGATGCAAGTAGGGGGAATGGTCGTCTCCGTCACTAAAAAGACTAAGTTCACTAACGTTGCATAAACGACATGTACTCACAAATAAAAGATATTGTCCCAAACTGTGTGATTCTGTTGTTCCTTTGCGTTGTTCGTTGATCGCGAGGTGTTGCCGACAGCAAACGTAACGCGGTACCGCCTGGTGGTGGGGAGCCTGCGTTTCGCCTGAGTGCGAAGTTCGATGTCTGGAAGAAGGGTGAGCGACGCAGGGTCTACTAGTAGCGTCACCTTCCCACCTTTGATAGTGATCGTTTTTGCCCTGGAAACTCGTTCAGCACATGCAAAAAGATTGCAAGAAAGTAATGAATATACGTACGTGGTTCTTGGCGCTGTGGTGGTTGTACTCATGCTGGTAGACAGCGTGGGAGGAGCAAAGAGCGGGTGCTGTGCAATGGTCGGACCGCCGCATCCGGAAACTGCCGGTCACTAAGTTGCTTCCAAGCCAAGTTGATACTATGGACGATGAAAGTGCAGAGATCGAACTGGTACGTATGCTACTAGTATCACGCGAGTATTCCAGACTAATCAGCCGCAAAATTAGCTTGAGCAGAACTTGAACAAGACCCACCAGATATCGCAACGAATGATATGTAAGAGGACTGGCGCCGTTGCGTTCTCCATGGCTGATCATCCCAGCCGTATTGACCAACTTCGACTCCCGCCTGGTCAAGTTGGAGAAGTCGATCCTTCCTCTGTACACCGCAACTCAAAAACTCAACCACCGCTCGCATAGTGCGCACTTGGTGTCGTTTCGAGGGAACTTTTCCCAGTGCTGCAAACAGATATCGACTGTGCCCTCTTGAAGATCGACGAGGTGACGAGCAGCCGTGAAGGAGTTGCTGAAGAAGAGGGTCTCGTTCTACGAGGGTACGCACTCCCGTTATCATCGTTCTGTGTATGAGGACGTGAGCGCTATCTAGTCCTCAGGTTGGACAATTGGAAAAATACATCGATACCCTCGCGCGCTTGAACGCAGCCATTGCGTTCAAGTCATCAGACGAAGATTCCCGTGAAAAGGTAAGTCTGGTGTTTTCTGAGCCAGCTACGACTGCCACTTTTCACCCAGGCTCGCCTCGTCAAGACCGGTGCAAAGAAGCTAACTCAGCTGTACACAAAGCTTGTTGCTGAAGGCCCATCTGGTTCGCCTCCGATAGCAGGCCTTGATTTCACTCATACGACATTCCCACCCGCGCTACTCGCACATCTGAAACCTCTCGTGGCATTCTTGCGTGGCCTTCCCTTACCTTCCACCCACCCTTCCAATCCTGCTGGTCAGGTCATTCTCGTTACATTACGGGAGACACAGCGCGGATACGCCAACATGCGCGGAATGTGGAACCGTAAATCGATGGAAACTCATGCAAAGCGAGCTGTCGACCGGGCTGAGACACTGGACGGTGTCATTGCGGGCAAAGATTTCGGGACTTGGGTGGAGAATCTACTTCGCATTGCGGAGGTAGGTGGCACCTTGGCTAGTGACCCCACGCTGACCCTGACACATCTAGACCGAATATAATCTCCTTACAGACCTTGCGCCATTGACTACACCTTCTCTCTTGGCATCCACGTACAATGCCCTCCTCAACCTCCTTCTCGCTCTCTTCACAGATACCCTCTCCTCATTGATGGCTATCATCAAACGATCCCTGCATAAATATACCTTCCACACTCTCGCCACCTACTCTACCCTTTCCGCCTCTCAAAATCGTTGGGGGACCCTCATGACTAGGAGAGGGGAAGGGTGAAGAGACATAAATGAACTATGCGACGGGCTTAACTCTGTCAGAAGCGTCTGTTTGAGAACATTCCCAGAATTCTTGGCCGATTTAAAACTGACAGCGACTGGTCCTGGAAAGGGTGGGGAATTAGGCGTGAGCCTCGCCGATTTCACTGTCTCTGTGAGTGTCCCGGGTCCGACTTTGGTCCCCAGGCTTGATTCATTGACGTACCCTAGACAGTTCGATAGACAGAATTCCAGAGGTCCAGGCGGCAGTTGGAGCGGCCCTTCTTGCGCTTGGAGACGGAAATTGGAAGATGGGTGAGGGCAAGCAAATTGGAAAAGCTCAGAAAACCTCGACAATTGAAGTGACCGAAAAGGTTATCCTCCAACATTATACCTGTACGTCCTTTGTTACGCAACCGCTCACGACCATTCATTCGTGATATTCTCAAAGTCGATATCGTGAACACGACTGTGAGCAGTTTGATGACCTTGTCTCGAACGCAGCGTCGTGGCGCATATGAGTCTATCTTTTTACTCAATAATATCTCCTATTTCTATTCTCGCCTCCTGCTGAAACCGACGCATCTGGGCTTGACCGAACTCGTCACCAAGCACGCTGCAGATGCGCTCATATCAGCTTTTCGGACCGCGAAAGCAGGCTACTTCGACACCGACTTTTCGCCCCTGATGCAAGCGTTGATCTAAGATCGTGAAAAGGAAAAGGTAGGTAGCAGTGCATGGAAGGCAGCCATAAAGGAAAGGTTTACTCGCTTCTACGATATTTGGAAGAGGTTGGGGAGAGGCATCGGGTAGCAAAGGTTCTGGAAGAAGACGAGGAGGGGAGGAGGGCACTCGCAGAGGAGGCTGTCAAGCTGGTCGTTCCAAGTTTGCAGCGGTTTACTCAGAAGCAGAGAGATAAGGAATTCAGCAAAAGTAAGGCTTACCTTTTTTTTCGTGTTAGTACGATGCGATTGCGCTGACCTTCCTCTTGTTCTGCCCGCAGATCCACAAAAATGTGAGTAACATTGCCAGGGATAAATACCGCAGATGCCAATATATTTTGGTTTTCAGATATCAAACTCTCATCAGAGGAAGTGGGAGCCCAGATACGTATTTTCTACAAGTAAATGTTTGGACGAGGTTTACAATACAAGAGACTCGATATAACCTTCTTCGACTACGACAAAGACAACGTAATCGATGACCAAGCACATAGATATGAATTGGTTGATACAGAACCACCACAAACTGCTTCCTCATTCCATCTTTCCCTCGCCACTGATATCAGTAATCACAATGGCCACAATACCCACATTCCTTGTCGCAAGCGGTGAGATCTTTCACTTCATGCTCCGTGTCATCATCAATGGAATAAGAAGAAATCACTCGAGAAAGACACCCCCACGTTTTCGCGGCCTCCGCCACGTTTTTGAACCTCCCCAAAGATGAGGACACAACTCTTCAGCATATTCCTCTACCCATCTGGACGACGGAAGACGTTAGATATTTTCTTCCCTAAATCATCGATATCATCCACCTGAATGATGACGAACGTATCCGGCATGAGGCATTGGAGGAAGTTGAAGATATCAGAGTGGGGCTTCGACGTCGATGTAGAGATACACGTCGGAGTAGACATCCGATTTGGAGTCAGCCCCAAACCTACGCCTCCGCGCTTTAAAAAGAAACCCTCTTTCAAACATGACATTCTACTGTGGGAGCAGAGAAGGCTCAAGCCAGGCACCGGCGGTCCGAGGGAGCCGTAGTTCTTCATGACTCTGTCGTTCACCCCAGTCAGTTTCTCAAACGCGTGTGGCTCAGCACCGCCAGCGATGCACCTGTGGGTGGGCGTCCCATCAGTGATACGCTGGCGGTGGACAAGGGAGTGATGCATTACCGTCTGCTTCGTGCTGCTGCCATCCGAGATCTACTAGCTGCTTGATCTTCTCGAGTAGAAATAGATGAGCGTGAGTGCAAGCTTTGTCGAACTGCTCGTCGTCCAAGGGAAAGGGTTCCCCCTCAGACTCTCCACGCTCGAATCTCACGTACGGCCCTTCTCCACCCATCTGTGAACGTTTGGCTGGAGATCGATAATTGATGGTGGGGGGTTGACGCGGACGTTTGAAGATGCCTGCGAAGCCCCTTTATATATTACTTCTATGAGCCTGGATCAATCACTGCCTGGAGTTTGAACGGAGGATCTTCCCTCGATTTTTCTGGTCGGCCAAAGCTGTGCCGCTTATGATCAAATTGCGAGCGGTAATAAATATCGAACACAAGTGCTGAAAGATATTTGATGAGCTTATCGGTGAATGGCGACTGCATATAGGCAGTATTTCTGTCGCCCCAGCAAGTCACTTGCGTCGTACAAACCTGACAGCGCGATCCTTGATGCACAATGTCACCAACACATCCGCCCGAAAGATGCGCTCATGCCATTCATCGACACTCTCCACCTTGCCATTCGGACGCATCATCAACAAAGGCTCGACGCGCCAGTCGCGGAGAAGATGCGCAAGGAAGCACACGGCTTCTGTCGATGATTACTTGCGGCCGATGCAAGAGCGGGGTCCTGACGCCCATAGATGAGCATGATGTTAGCAGTGATTGCGCGACAGAGCGTACCAAAACTAAACCCAGTAAAGTCCACAGAACTTTCTTTGGCATCCGGCCTTGGGCTTGCTTCTTGGCGTACCATCGTGAAGGTTGGTAGGCTTCTGGGTCTGAATAATATTGTGGGTGATAGTCTAGAGAAGACTGTGACGATTTGTCCAACGAGAAATTTGTGTACTCATGGATGCCAACAAGATCAACCACAACCTTGATTTTAGTCAACGCCTGTACTCACTCACATCAAGGGAGACTTACATGGGTACCCTTTTTCATCAACAGCGTTCGTGTGCCATCATTATCGGAAATGTTGAGGGCCATGTCTTTCTTGGCTTCCCAAGGGACGATCAGTCCGGGAGCTACAAAGTTTTCAGTGAACGTCGCTCATGAAATTTGATCCTGGAACTGACGGAACATGCGGATGGCTTCGTAGAATGCTGCCTGAATCTTGTCAGGGTTTGCTATAATCTTCAAAACGCTGAAGATTTGCGTTAGACCAAGCGGCGATATGATATGAGCCGCACACACTTACCAGCGTATCTTCATCCCTGCCTTCACTTACTTCTCGCACTTGTGAAGCAAGTTCATCTTGGGTCTCGAAATCCACAGCCAAGAACGCAAGGGTTGCTGCCAAGCTATGCGCCGTCGTATCTAGACTCCCTCGGCGCGTGCATCAACAAAAAATTGGGTGACCAAAACATTATTCCTACCGTGGCCAGCATACAAGAGTGAGAATACATCTCCGATCTAGGAAAGAAAGTCGTCAACCAATGACACAGACAAACCACAAGTCGACTCGTCGTCATTCAGATCTCAGATGCCACATCAGCAAAACAACCTTTTCAGTTAGCCGAGGTTCCCAGGCTCACAGTTTGTCACATTTCGGGTCCGCCTGTGACAGCCCCACCTAGGCTGGCCTATTTTTATGTAACAAGGGTACGGCGGGTGATTAATATTAGAGATATCTGGCTCTGCGCTACTACGAAAGCGCAGCGGTAGAATCGCGTCTTGCACTGCGAAATCGCCCGAGAGAGGATGTGTGAAAAGAGGTGCTGCGGTGACATGACGAACTGGAAGCGGTGTGATTTACAGCATCCACTAGTACCATCATGCCACGCAGAGCCCAAATACACTTTGTCTC
>JBBPOC010000085.1:0-30652 GCA_038091235.1 Tylopilus rubrobrunneus | reverse complement strand
TAGACGGAGGATATTTCTGGTAAGTGCACCTTCCTCCACTTGCTGCGACTCTGAGCTCTTCGCAGCTGTCTACTGTCTTTGTATTCATTTTGTTTACTGCATTGACTGTAGCTACCGCAGAATATTCGCTCGTTCACAACAAGTTATCTACTCCAGTTGTGCTTGTGTGAGTACCTGGGTACTACTAATGGATGATTTTCAATTTACACCCCGTATTCCAGTCTTATCTTTTTGTATAATCTGGCTTACAACATAGGATTCGGTGCCTTGGTTTACAGTAAGCGATAAATTGTCTGCGACACCATAGCACCCTTTGATCTGGATGATTTTTTTACAGCCTATTTGATCGAACTTTTCCCTTTCCATGTCCGAGCCAAGGGCATCAGTGGTTCTATCGCGGCGGGGGATTTCTCAACCAGTTCGTGATTCCCATTGGGATAGAGCTTGCAGGTACGTCCATATCTTCGCCACGTTTTGTAACTCTGCTAAAGGAGGTGAGGACGATAGGCTGGAGATGGTACATCGTGTAAGCTCCCTTCTGGAATTGCAAGTGGGCGTGTTCTGAGGCATACGAAACTACGGTGTGTGGGATGCCTTCCAGGTTGTGTTCGTTTACCTCGCGTTCCCTGAGACATCGGGGCGCACACTCGAGGAACTAACATTTCGTGAGTCCGCCATGCTGTCTGAGAACTATCCTTCTCACTAGTTGATTCATCGACAGTGTTTGATGATGATCAAGAAATACGAGATCATCCTGGGGTCGAGTCTCTCTGTGAAAGCAGTGGAATAGAAACATACGGTGCCATGGGGTCCACCGCTGGATCAAGAACTGTTCACGGATTGCAGGATGACTCTGAGGTAACAGCATCTATTGGCAAGCGCTCCCTCACGCGCACGTGATAATTTTAAATTATGGATTACACTCTACGTTATGTCGTACCGAAAGTCGAATTACATAACTTTCTATACCGAACAGCTCCCGAGTCGGCACGAGGACTGGCACTCAGTGGCCCGATCAAATTACTGTCCCAACCCCAATTGCTCCGTCACCGCCACCCATCAGGCTCACGGTCAGTATGATAATCTACGTGTCTCAGCGGTGGTGGGAACGCTGTTACGTTGAATTAGTTCCTCTTGACAGCAGGTGCCTGGGTCCAATCCAATGGATACACCACGATCGATAAGCAAGACGCTCGGATCCCTGAAGTGACCTTACCCAGCAATGCCCCAAAACAAAGACGCATGGCCAATTCGTCCGAGATACCCTAGTTTTGAAAGCCCAGCCTCGCGCTCAGCACTCAGCACTCTTGAACCACAATTCAAGTAGGTGTTTCCTAACAATCGCCTGTGTCAAAGTTGACGTCCTCCGAGTCCCATCAAACTGGGTTGCAATGGACTTGCTGAGGGATGGGCAGCCTGACTCTGGATCGAGTGGCACTCCATTGGATGGCAACAACACGATCGTCTCTCAGCTTGCACGATAAGACAGCGTTCCCTGGTACAACAAACCGAACCTTCGAGTCTTATATTTCTTGATGCTTCCGACCTGTCTCGCAGTGCAGCTAAATCGGGGGCAAGTGTTGACGTTGTGCATAGCAGTTAAAAAGCGCTGACGTGCAAAGAAAGCTTCGATGCGTCCATGGTGAACAACTTGCAGGCTGTACCATCATGGCTTGAGTGTAAGATCATCATCCATGGATTGTCTGATGGCAGGAAAAACTGACTCGAAAGACAGATTACAATCATCCTCGTTCCACCTCCTTAGGCCTCGCGTCTTCGATGTACCCTCTGGGATTTTTTGCTGCCGTGCCCTTTGTTCCCTTCGTCGTCGACAAGATCGGAAGGCGTTATCCCATACTGCTTGGAGCTGTAATCTCGATATTTGGAGGCGTTCTTCAAGGGTCCGCGTTGAACTGTAAGTTGTTCATATCTCCATGCCTTTTGTCCGCTTATTCCACAGTCACCATGTTTATCCTCGCCCCGCTTCATCCTTGGATTCGCCAATGCTTTATGTGTCGTCGCTGCCTCTTCGTTGATTGCAGGTGCGATAGAGTGTATTAGATTCATATAGCGCATTGTTCTGAGCTGAGTGAAGAACTTTCGCATCCCACTGAACGGGCCGTGACTCATGGGTGCCCTTTTCACCACCTCTTACGAACTCGGTAAACTGATAATTATCTATGTTATTCTATGGTTGACACTTTCTAGGTGCTGTAAGTGCCGCTGCGGTGACTCTCGCGACATTTGCCATGACAAGGGTAATTTCAATGAGCTGAGTACCTATGCATGTCCATATAGTAACTCTATAACTGCATTTAAGAACGTTTCGGATCTCGTAGCGTCAGTACAAGCACCGACGTCACGGTCTTTGCCAGCTAGAAATCTGGACAAAAACGATCACGTAAGAACATGCCTCGAGGTGAGTCTCGTCAGCGGGAGCGAGATTTAGCCGAGGTGCCAGGAGGGGATAGGGGTACCCTGAGATGGTCAAGCTCCGGTCCTCATTAGTATCAAAGACCCGACTGTCGAGGAAGAGAAGCCGAACGAGAAACATGGGTCAAAAATGACACGTGGACGGAAAACAAAGAGAAAACCACATGGTCCACTACTTCATCGTTTACAAGTGATCGTTGCATGAACAGAAGGTCAGACAACCTTTTATTTAGGATCCCTGTGGCACGGTAGCAGCACTGATTACGGGGGTGGTATGTCCTTGAATAATCTACCAGTGTGCGTATTTCTTGACTCCCTTTCCTCTTATCTTTCCCAGCGCTTGTCATTGGCCCATGGGCCAGGGGGAGTTGTTTTGCCTATCGAGCTCCCCTAAACACCCTTTTTAATCGGAATCGGACGTCGTTCGTATTCTCTCCCGTGGGCCGCAACCGCAACCGCGTTCACACCCTGACAAATTGCACCCATGTCCTCGGACGTATCCGAGTCATCGTCTGGGGTTACCAACTACAGTCAACCTTGATCCATCTCACGTAAGGAGGTTTAGCGCGACAGCGGAAATCTCCTGTGCCCGAAAAGTGGTTTGGAGTAGGAATTAAACTACCCGCGACTCGGACAAGCGTTCGTCTCGGGGGTTCCCCGCAAGACGTACCACCAGAAATATGGGTGCTATCGAGACTGGTTGGTCAATCCGGGGCGCCGTGCGCTGTGCTGCTCTCATCGCCTGTCATCGAGAAGGACGTCCCTATGAGGTTATATTTCTGTACTGATAATGTTCTCGTACTAGTATTCACACGCAAGGACAGGTCGTCGCCGCCTAGACCTCGGGGGTACCGTTCGGGTCAAGCGGGGAAGACCGTCCGACCATCGCACATACCCCAGTCTTGAATATGGCAGGTTGCCGCGGTGGCGACGGTATTCGCTCGCCATACGACGTGCCGTGCCGAGACCCACTAAATTTAGGACGAGTCTGGGGGACCTACGAGCTCGTCGGGCTCAGCTTATCAACACGCTGAGGAACGTGGGAGGCGTATCCCTCGGTCCCTCGTTCGTTTGTCTCCTTCTCTTGCACCTGTAGCCGCGGAACAGCCACTTCGACAAATCGTTTTGACGTCCCTGGCTCAAGCTGTGCTGTCATCTATCTATTATCTTCTTTTCAGCCAGTCGGTAGGTATATGTCCATATGTGCCGTCTGAGCCAGGGTCAGACGCATCTAGATTGTTACAGGTAAATTGTCGGGCCAGAGAAGTTACCCGAGCGGGGATCTAGTCTGAGCTATAGTTTTTGTTGGAGAGCACCTTAAACAAGATTCCCAGTCGGCGTTCCTGACAGAGCTACGGTGGGCGAGAAGGATCGGGTTACGTTTTCGAGTAATCAAGTCGCGACATGCTGTTGCAACTTTTTCCCATCAGTCTCCACACATGACTAAGCAAGTTCTGTCACCACCTGTCAGGGTAAACCAACATACTGGCGGGAATGAAGTCAGCCTATTCGAACAAGTCCTGGTCCATCGCGGCGCGGGGTATGTCCCAACTACTACGGGAGATCAACCAGATGGAGCGCGACATGTGCAAGTACCTCGAGTGGGAGCTCAACGTCGAGGACATGATCAACCTTTGAGGGTGCTTCAGACATCGCGCGCAAATGAGAGCTGACTGTGGGCAAGCTGACTGTGGGCAAGCCGAACTCGGCTAAAGCACTAACAACCTGATGCGGCGTCAAGTCTTCACTCTCTACCACACTGCTTCAAGTGAGTGTATGTGTGAGTCCCACACCTTGAATACTGTTTGATATGCTCAGCACTCGTTCTTCATAGCCACCCACCCTCATTTCAGTCATGTCAGATGACGAGGATGCCGCGGCTGCGGCAAACCTGAACGACAACATCACCAAATGGTTTGTTCCAAACCCCACAGGAAAGATCAGCACAAGGAAGGACTGTCGTAAGTAACATAGCAAATACTTTCTTCTTGGTTTATCTGATTGAATTGGTAGCATCTCCCGACGATGAACGAGTGGCTGAAATCCTTCAAGAGTACCACCGTCGCAACATAACTAACAAGAGGCTCATCAGCAAGCTCTTGCTGGCCTCGCACGGAATTCAGATGAGGTTCGTCTGTTGATTCTTGAGCATATTGAGATTTTATCATTGATATCACTGGCATTATCAAGCGAGGCTACAGTGACGCGCCGCCGCAAACTCCTGGGTCTTCATAACTCGTATACTTCCTGTCGCTGTTAAGCGTCAACTTGTTCTGAATCAAATGGCAAAAGATCCCGCGAGACGCCAAGGTCCAGATCTGATCAAAGAGGGTATTGCTTTCGATCGAGGCATCCATATAAGCCGCGACTTCGTTACAGCCGAAATGCGCCAACACGACCCAACAGGTTTCGAATTGCGCGATCCAACAGCCAAAAAAATTCCCCGTCAGTCACTTGTTGCACTTGGCCCTCATCACGAGTGGTCTGGTGATGGTCACGATAAGCTCTCGCGCATAGGCTTCCCCCCATCTGGGGAATTCGTGATAAGTGGTCCGGAAAATGGCTTGGGCTATGGGTCGTCCTGAATAACCGACTGAAGACTGCGATCGGGCACCTGTTACGCGTGAACGCCTGTCACGTGTCAGAATGAGTGACGATGATCGGGGCGAAGGTGCTGCCCTGGACCCTGAGCAGGGTGCCGACACCGACCCTGGGTAGCTTCTCGGCTCGCCACCCCTGGGTATGACCAGTTTTCCCGAGATCATGGGTGGCTCGGACCGGATATTATTCTCACGGTAACAAGTTTCCGACAGTCTGTAACCTTTTACGGTCTCTTCCATAATCAAGTTTCCACGCCACAAAACGTGATAATTCAATCAAAACCCTTTGACCTACTCGCTCACATAACGACCGCCCGACACCTGTTGTCCCAGCATGTCAGACACCCCTATGGAGATCTACAAACGCTTTACCACAACATTACCGCCGCTCTGTAGCAATGATAACCGCCAAGCTTTACTTTCAACGAACATCGACCTAGAATCGCGCTACCCTACCTCCCCCATCAAGGATAATCTCCCCCAGATAAATGGAGAGTCAAGCCAGGGTGGAAAGCCCATAGATCCTATTGCTTACCAAAGAACTTTAGAAAGCGCTGTCAGGCGTCTGGTAAGTTCTGTAGGATCGTAATCATTCGAGGGAATTGACCAAGCAAGGTCCTTTATCAATAGCTCCCACCAGTCGTATCTTTTACTCCTCCAGACGATATGCGGCAGAACTTTGCGGATGCATTATTGATGAAGGAAGCTGCTCTTTTGCTGTTGGCAGAAACTGAGCAGAAGTGTCTGGATTTGGAACACTCTATGCGTCAACACGTTGGTGACTCGGAAGTTAAGAAGGTCCTTGAAGAACATCGCGCGATCTCTGGTGATGGGAGTTCCGTCAGAGGGCAGTTCATCAAGGCATCTACCGGCATCCGGATGAGAGGCTTTCCTCAGCCCTTCAAAGCGCGTAGATCGTTCTCACCATCTTCATCGGAGTATGCCTGTTTTCAAACATCTGGATTGTCAATACTTGCTGACTGCTGAGGCCCGAACAATACAGTTGTTCAGCTCCAGTGACTGTTTATGTGTAGGTGTTGCCACGATTATCATAAATTCCTGTATATGTGTACGCCCTATATGTGTACCTGTTTCTTTCTTTCGATTTTTTATTATTCCTTTCTTTGATTCTTGCGATTTTTTGGCTCTTTTATTCTACTTCATTACGCTCTGCCTTCGCGGTACATATGCAAATTGGAATGTGACATACTCAACCTAGCAAATCTGAAACGTTTGTCGACGAGTTCTTAACAATGCGTGCGTATCCAAGTTTCACAACCTACTTTTCTCTGTCGACTTACTAGCACTCATCAATCTGCTCACTGATGATGTACTTGACTTGACATTCGGAACGAATGTTCTCGGTCTTACCAAGTTGCTCTTGCCCATCCTTATATCCACCGCTAAATCCACACCCGATCTGTCCGCATCGTGAATGTGACTTCACAAGCACACGTAGTTAGCGAGCTCCAGTTTGATACTTTTATAGATGGCCCAAAGAGGAGGGTGGACGACCCGTTCAGATTGTATGCGCAGGGCGAGACGGTAAGCTGACTCGAACGTCCGAGGTATCTGTCTACTCTCAGGCTGATGCTCGTAGGGCAACATCGTGTTCTCCACTAAACTACACAGACGCTATCGTGATCAGGGCATCATTTCCACCGCTCTCCATCCGGGTGTCTCTTCTTCGCTCTGCTAGTGTCATTCCCCGCGCTCTGATGAGCGCCTCCTTTAACAGGTACAATCAATACGGAGATGAAACGTGATTTCAGCAGCACACTGATTGGACATTAGCCTTGAATTCTATTCAACGTTACGCGCGGTGCTCTGACCCAGCTCTATGCAGGCACTGCTCCGGAGGCTGCAAAACCTCGGTGGACACGTTAGTCAGTTCCGTTCTCGAATCGCATGTTGCTATATCACCACTTCCCCGTAGTATCTCATTCCGTGGGCACGTGTCGGTGCACCGTGTGCTTATACTCAAGATCCGCATATTGGCAAAGAGCTATGGGCCTGGCTGGAAGAACAGGCGCCGATATCATACATTGCAATTCGCTTCTGGGTTGCTTTCATCACCACCTCTTGCCACGTCTGATGGCCTCTTCCTTAAACATGGACTGCCCTATTAAAGATTGGATGCATTTCCTCGAAATTGTGAACATGAGAAAAACTCGCTGAGGCTTAGCATTCGCTCTCCCGCTGTCGCATGCTAACACTGCGGCCATTCCCGACATGACATTAAGAAGCTCGCTTACTCATATGCTACTACGTGATGTACCATTACCAGAGTTTCTTTGTTTCTTTGTTTCTCTGTTTTTCGACTAGGCCTTTGTCGGTCCGAGAAGAGCACGATGAGAGGCATAAGCGGTTAGGTATACCGCCCGGAAAGCGTTCGTCCTGACACCGACTCAAATCAAGTGCGATGTATTTCGTTGCCTCATTGGCTGACGTGGCTGTGGCCTATTCCGAACAGTCTTTGTTCGTGTGCCACCGTGAAAATGTTGTGTAGTATGTGCTGTATGAATACGGTGCGGCGAGGGCCTTCACAGTAATGTGGGTTTGTTGAATGCAGATATCTTACCTCTACTGTAGGCTGATCGCTCTGGCCTCCAACGCACTCCCGTTGTTAATATGGCTTCAAATTCTCCTTGGCTTGCTCGTGGTTTGCGTTGCTCGGAGGAATCCTGTAAGGTGGTTTTTATTGACGAAAATCAGAATGGCTACGTCGCGGCAATACTTACTGCAGAGAAAGCAGCGGGGTAAGAGCGTGGTATGTATTTCTATTGACGCAGAATGCGCTTTTCCTGCTCAGAAATACTAATCAGTTTGCTCCATTTTGGTGAACAGAGAAAGTCTTCCGCTCGACATTTGCCTGATTATCGGAATCAGCAGTACCCATCTTTGACCGTCCTTTTGGGTTCTAGAACGACGGTCATTTCTTGAGCTGCATTCCACTGCACGGGACAGTACTCCTCAAAAAAAAACCTCCCGAACTCCGTCTGTTGTAAGTCGATCATACGGATACCATCATCCACCGGTTCGTCCAGAGATCCCCTGTCGTATGAACCTGGACTCCGGTCAAACCGTCGACGTACTTATACTGCGCATGTGCCAACGGAGTCACTAGTTCACAATTGAACTGACTTGTATCCGAACACCGCGAAGACGCGGCCGTTTAGACGCGACGCCAGATAGCCGTAACAATTTTGCAGTTCCTCGCGAGTCGAGTGACCGGCTGACGCAGGCAGTTGGGTCACTGCCTGATACTGTCGTCCCCTCCGGTGAGCCGGCGAGACGTGGACAATCCGCGTGTCCCCTTACAGTCACCTGTCACCCATCTGCCATCGGGCCCACATGTTTCTAAGTTCACTGGTACTTAGCCGTGCACGGACTTAACTTATTTTCGAACCCCGCTCGGCAAAAGCGAGCAGACGGTATATACACTAATTCTATGCCCCTCTTCTGTTAGAACTCCGACCCCGACCCTGGGAGCTTCTCGGCTCGCCGACCTGCCCAGCCCAAGCTTCAAGTTGGTCAGTGAAGTTAACCTGCAACTTGAAAGCTCGACTCATTACAGACGTAAACCAGGTAATGCACCACGCACTCGAAATAGAAGAGATACTCTCCAATATCTTTCATCAATACCCTCTGGTTTTCGACCGGTATCATGGCCTCAAACCAGATTCAACTCTAGCCGCTCTGGCCACAACGTGCCGAGCATTCAAAGAACCCGCACTGAATGCTCTCTGGATGGACTTGGATACCTTAACTCCACTCCTGCATTGTCTTCCTGAAGCATCTTATCAAGTTGCATCCCGGGTGAGATGATTTCAGGTATCGATCACACCATACTGACTGTTCTGTGGAGTAGCATTCGTTCAGCAGACCGCTCATACAATACGAGTGCGATATCCTCCGGGGCTATGCCCGGCGCATTCGCCGCATATATAACTTCGAAAAGGGACTCGACGAGAAAGCCTTCGAAATGCTCTCAAACTTTCTTACCACTGAGTCGCCCTTCCCGAATCTCTGCCATCTGCGTTGTCGATACACCAGAACTACCATGCCTTTGTTAAACCTACCTCTCCCATCCCTAATTTCCCTCGACGTCTCATTCCAGAATGCAACAATGTTCCAGGCTTCTCTCAACTCGTTTGCCAAGTTCTCACCGAAGATCAGGGACCTTCACTTTATTCTTGAAGATAAGCCCGGCACAGTCGAACCTGGCTATATGTCACTGGAAAAACCTTTCTTCCGTGGTTACTCATTGCCTAAACGGCTTGGATACGAAAGATCTCATTCATCTGTCCCACATGCCTGCGTTGACCGCGCTCGAATTCATGCTAGGCGCTGCACTCCCAGATCCGGATTCCTCCCTCTCATTCTCTAACCTGCACTACCTGAGACTATCTTCAGAATCCCTGAGCTCGATCTCACGGCTAATCTCCCACTCTCGTTTGCCTGCTATTGCGAGCTTTTATGTCTTGGTTTTTGATCGTCCCTCCCGACCGGTGGTCGCCTCCTTTTTATCCGGTCTTCTGACATCCGAAGCGAATCACTCCATCCGGAAACTCTCGCTTGTTCAAACACATCCTCAATTGGATCGTGTTCCCTCAGAAGCCACCCTACTCGACTTTGAACTCCTGCAGCCAGGCATGGCGTTCAGCCAACTTCGTCAATTACATCTCAGCATCGAGTGCAGCGTGTGTCTGGCAGACAGTGACCTACTCACGTTAGCATCCGCATGGCCCAAGTTAGATGTTCTCCGGATAAATTCAGGGTGGAATTCGCAAAGCGGTATCACCCCGGGCGGCCTCGTACGACTTTGGCAGACGTGCCCGTCCCTCAGCCTCGTTGCGCTCCGCCTCGATGCGCACGGCTATACTCAAGTTTCACCGAGTGAAGTACCGGAGAACCTTCGTATTACCTTGAAGTTACCAGCCAAGGTTACGGTTAGTGTCCTCGATGCTGCCATCGAAGCCAAATCTGTGCCGGCTATTTTTCTGTGGTGCCGCGGCATGCTGCAAGTCAGAGTTTTGGCTCCGTTACTGGGACGGTAGGATAATGAAGCAATTCTCAAACGCGGAGGAATACAAGGGACGTTGGAATGAAGTACGAGCCCGTGTATATGGGCCCCGGATCTACCTAACTGAAATAGACGAATACGAGTAGTCACAGAAATCATATAATTTACCTCTTAGGAGCCGTTTGTTCTGGTATGTACGCCATTGTGCATGTAGTTTAGGTGGGTACCTCGATTGTGCAGTAGATAGAAATGAAACCCAAAAATCTTACTTCGGGTATCGTCTCCAAGTCCATGCTACTCCCATGCATATATGGGCGGATAGGACGCCCTGACGTCAGCACCGATCACGTGGGTGGACGCATCCGCCAGCAACTCCAGCATAATATATTAGATATCTGGCAGAGTTACACTAATCACAGGAGCAAATTCCGACTTGGGAAAAGAGACTGCCAAGGTCAGCCAAACCTAGATCTTCGATGCAGGGTAGGGCTCATACCCATCGATATGTTCCCAGGTTTTGCTCACCAAGAACGCCGAAGTGTGGATCGTGTGCCGCAATGTGTTCAAGGGAGGGGCGGCTCTGAGGGAGCTGAAGCATCTCACTGGGCGGGATGCGCATCTTCTCAACATCGACCTGGCGAATCTGAGATCGATCAAACAGTCTGTGGATGAGTCCCTGCGGTAAGATATGTCCTCGTTCCAAGTCGTTTGAATGAAAGACGCCAATCTTCTCGCTATACTAGCAGGCGCGAAAGCCAACTTCATATTCTTTTCAGCAATGCGTGCGTACGCAATTACCTACAATTTTACTCCTTTGGTTGACTTACACGCTGCAAAGTGGTGCATCACCGATTGAAATGCTTATGGATGGGATATGACCTCACGTTTTGGAACGAATGTTCTCGGCTATTTCTACCTGACGAAACTGTTACTCCCCATTCTCATATCCACCACGAAATCAACGGCTGAAGGGACCGCTCGGGCCGTGAACATGGCCTCACTCGCCCACTCGATGGTAACCTCCATTTCGATACTTTTGTAGATGGTCCGAAAAGGCGGCCGGCCATACATTCGGGTTATACACACTGAGCAAGACGGTGAGTTGGTGCTAGACATGTTCCACTGGCAAACTCATTCCTTTTAGGGTAACGTCATGTTCTCTGCTGAGCTATACACGATCAGGGTATCGCTTGAATTGCTCTGCACCTAGGTTCGTCTCTTTCCCACTTTTGCTGATGTCACCCTCTACAGCCTGCCATGTTCCACAACTTGGCAAAGAGCTTTGGACCCGGATGGAGGAGAAAATGTAGACTACAGTCAGGTCGTGACGTATAGACCATCGTTGTAAGTAGATGCGAGGAATTTGTACGGCACAATTCAAATGCGGCCTAGTCCGCTTGAACCTCGTCTGCGTGAGCATGCGCCAGCGCCCTGCTATTGTACCGTACCTTCACCAGAAGGGAGCACTTCCACGCCAAAGGTGACCGTAGAACGACAGAGCTGAGCGGTCCAAAGACTCCAAACCCCGGCAACTTGAACGCAATGCTGCACAATTGTAGTGGCGACTAGGTGATTCGCACCTATATAACCTCCTAGTCTGGCCCGGATGTGATTCTTTGGACGTGATGACATACGAGCAAGTCTGGCGACACAATGAAGATGGCGAAGAAGTCAACGCCGTCGATCTTTCCCCTCACTAGTCGCGTTTCGTCTCCGCATAGTCTGGGACATTCAAGCTACGCGACGACGAGTATTCACTCTCCGCCACGAATGTTTGGCGCGGTACTCTCCACAGGGTGACCACATCGCAACAACCACTGAAAATTCCATCCACGTATACGACGCCAGCGATGGCCGCTCGCTGGTAGTCATCAATGTATCAGACATTCGATCCTTCAACACTAGGTCTCTCTGGTCTGCATCTTTCTCACCTCTCGCGACAAAATCATGCAAATTGATGTATCCAGAGCATCGTCAGTCGAGGAATGGCCAGCTCCATACCTTCCCCTACCCAGGCACGGGAAACTCGTGGCATACTCTACGAGTTGTACTGTACTGTTTCGAGACACGGTGACGAGCACCCAGTTCGCCAATCACGTCGAACACCCTCAAGATGTATCTTCAATGGGAATCTCACCAGACGACCGGCTCATCGCAATTGGTGGAAGGGACGGGGAGATCATCACTGAAGACCTATCCTGCGTAAGCACCACATATTACACCCGTCTGAGCGATTTGACTGGATCACACACCATTAGGCTTCCACCGATGAACATAGGCAAGATGCACACCCTGCGCCCACATCCGGCCAACCCGCCCCCTCCACTCCGGTAGGATACGGTCTGTTTCCTGTCGTGCACGCTGAACCGACTCGACGTTTTCCAGGAAAATGTCGACGAATCTGGTGAACCCAGGCCGAACGACGGCGAAGATGATCCCTTCAATGTACGCACGGGTTTCTCTTTCGGAGCATATCCTCATGAATTGCCCAGGTCGAGTTGCCTTCCAACGCGCCGGCTTAACATGGATGAGGTTGGTCATATACTCCCTACTGCTTCCCGTACTGTCACTGCTACAGACTCCCACACCGGAAGGTTCACTCCATGTTTCCGAGGTCGACGTTCATGTGCCCGGTCCCTCTCGTTTGGACATGCCACAAGCTCGGGTACCCAATGTGCAGCGAGTGGCCTCGGCCTCGAGGGCGCATCAAGCAAAACCCCACAAGACAGTCAAGCCATCTCAGCCCTTGTCAAGGTGGCTACAAACAAGGATGAAGAAGAACCATGAGAAGCCGGCATCAGGCGAGCCCAATCAGCTTTCCAGAGTGTCCCGTCCCTCCGGTTTCTAGCGCCGTTGCTGAATGACGTTACTGGGATGATAAAGCGGACTGGAAAAAAACCAATGGCATGGCTCAACGAGCAGGTCCCAATCGCCCCAAAGCAGCCGGGGAACGATCCGTCGTCGAAACGCCCCCGCTGTTTCCGTCCCCTGTATAGGCAGTAAACACAACATAACCTCCAATCGCGCCCTTCAGATCGAATTCACTCCTGAGGCGGCCGTCCTGGACTGGGACGACGGGGAGCTTCCACTGGAAGTGCAAGCCCAGTTGGAGGCCGGACTGGACGTCATCGTGTGCGTGTCGTCCCCATGCTTCCCGTCGAGACCCCTCAACTGATGCCGATCCCCCTCAGCATGGCAGACGTCACCTACAACGCCGCGTCCTTTTGACGTACTCACTGCAACCCTCCGAGTCTCGCCACCCGTCCAGCGTTGCAAACGGAAATTCCACGGACGCCCGCCGAGGGTGCTCATGGGCTACAAAGAGCGACACCCCGACGGACGATTGCTCTGGGGTCGGGCCCGAGAAATTGATCTCTGTTTTCAGCCAATCGGCCAGGTCGGCGGGGCAGGGGGAAACCCGGTCGAGGTTTGATTGGCGTGACGAGTGCCAAGTTAGGTATACGGTACGTGTTACTAAATCTTTGTTGTTTTATACATTTTTCTTTGAGCGCACCAGTGGCCACCTGAGTTGCGGCATCGGGTATTTTGGTCGAGCACATGAGAAGGCTCGGTCTGAATAGACTCCGAAGAGCCCCGACATGAAGGTAACCACGTTACTACCCGACTCATCCGGTACCCGGTGCACTGTTTGAACGTCCAGGTCTGCCATGACGGTTACAGGACAAGCACAAGCAGGTCAACGGTCAAGTAACTCCGTAACATGGTATGCATCCGGCTTTCTACCTCCAATCAGTTGGGACTTACAGCAGGACACAGTCTCAGGTCAACAAAGGCTCGTTACAGTACGCCTAAAGCTCGTCACTAGGCCAGACAATTGTTCGGGTCGTTGCGATGCGACTCGAGAAATTCAAGGTGAGGTACATTTTGTTCATACCTCAACCCTCGCGTAAGACAGTACGATATTGTCCGTCGCCCGGCAGGTGCACGTTCCAGGCGCGTAAGCACCCGTCCATCGTGCCGTACAAGACACCAAGCCCATCCCCGATGACGATCGATCAGGTGCGCCTTCTTTTCTCCCCCCGTTTCATTGTTCGCGTCCACCCCGACTATGTGCAAACCTCTGTCTGGCAAATTGCTACCTTCAACACGCTTTCTTCATGCGCACCAAGGGTGACATTACTGGGCCATTAGGGTTCGTGACCCCACACTCGAATATTGCGACCGCTTGACGACCTGTATCATATTTGTGTAGCATTCCGCATCAACGCAGGCGCTCTATACCCGGATTACAATCACAACGAGGCATCTTGTCTTGTCTCACTGTCCATCCTTGGCGACAGGGTTCTGGCTTCGATATGTCTCGTGGAGTACACACGCCAACTTTCGAATTGTGCAATAAGTGGTTCTATCTGCCTACAGTTGAGCATCTATTCCCTGATTCAGGTGTGACTGGCGGCGTATCAATATGGGCAGAGAGATACCAAGTGGGCATGAACTGTGATTACTTGCTCTTCGACCGACTGCAATGACCGGACTAGAACCTGGAAGGAGTAGAGGGACCCGAGTTGCAGCAGGACAGGCGAGTACGTGCCGCGGTTGCTCTTGCCAGTTGCGTGTGGGTGAGAGTGGTGCCTGACTGTCATCAGCCTGATTGCGGCGGTTACGTGTATGGTGATACAGTGTGAGACAACAGATGCGATCGACGTTGAGTTGACACTGGGGAGTAAATCCACTTTTAGTAAGTGGCAGTGCCACTGACAGATACCGACAAGTAGTCACGTCAAAATTTTCAGTGGTCGCTGTATTTACTTCCCACACTGCATGGACGAAAGGACATCCGGCCCGCAAATGACGTCGTCTGTCGAGGTGCCCGAGCCAAAGCCAAACCGAAACTGCTGAGTCGTCCGAAGGAAACACGTCGAACGCTTTTGGGGTGGATCCGAACGATGACGCAGAAGGATCGGGCGGACAGATCATCAGCATATCCAATGTACTATATACAAAAGGGTGGAATTCGCTAAACAAGGCTTAATTCGGAATTGAAATCGCCTGGAATCTGAGCCAGTAGTACTCGAATGCGTCACGAGGGGGACCATTCAAGCGAATCAGAAACCCATAGATCTTGTCATACACGCACCAGACACTCCTGAGTCGTTCCGCGGAAAGTACTGCCTCTCTTGAGGAACTAAATGGATAGCAAAGAAATGCTTTCGACTGGATTTCGGTGACGAGCTACAAGGTCTCCATGCTTTACAATGTGGGCAAACAATAGACAACTCGAAAGCTTACCCATGCCAATATAAAGGCCACCTTCTCTTCCCACGATGGTCGCGTCATTTGGTTCGTGAATTCAGGCTGAGAACCAGCCTGATTCCTAAGGACCGCTGGGGTGTCGAGGAAAAAGTAACACTTTTCATCGGCAAGCACGGAATACAGTATGTGTTGCACAGCTCGATTAGCGAACCACGTTAGACGACGGGGCCCATGCCAAGTATGCCAGAAATGGAAACCATATGCGGGATCCCATGTTGTGTTATCTCTCAAGATGGCTGCCGCATTCCCGCTGGCAGCCTGCTGGTTGACCGGGAGAAGCCTGATTACGGGATCGTGGACAATCACAGGGTTGAGGGAAAAGACCATGTGCCCCAGCACGTTGCACACATGCGTTAGGTAGATGTAGGGTACACGGCGAAGCTAGCAAAATGTTTTGAATAAAACGAGTGCTGATGAGCAAGTGTGCTTACTCACCATAGAGATCGTGTCACGTAGCGATCGCGACTGCTCAGGTACGCTCGACTCCAACAGCACATCCATGGGAACTTATGTCATCAGTGTGACAAGTAATCAACACTCAATGGGAGCTCTCACGTACCTACTAGCCCAGCCTCCCGGTGCCCCGCCAGGGCCAAGTTTATCTCGCTGATAACCTGACCCGTTGAGAAAGTGAGCGTCGGCACAATGCCTTGAAACGTGATCGGATTCGTGAGGATGCGATCGATGAGGAAAAGAGCAGCCTTTTGTGAGACGGCCGTCCACGACTTGGCATCCGTGGTGAAAAGATCGCTCAGGTGACCTAAGTTGAAGCAATCGTTGGAAAATGAAGCATCAGCCTGCAGAACTTACCAAGCAGATCGCCGTACAAGATGCCAGGATTTTCGATTGCGACTTGATGAGCCAGCACAGGCTCGTTGGAAACCGGAGAAACGATCAGTGGTTCGCTTAGTGACGACTCCAATGCATCTTCGATTTCGCGCAGTCCAATGACGTATTCGCCATCGGACTCGGAGTCGTCGTGCGTGCCACTTGTAGTCACGGTGGGATCCATCACGATGTCAGTGGGTAAGCCCACAGATTGCTTACATTTGAAGGTCACGTGTCACGTGCCACAGCGCTGCTATGCCCCGGATATGATCACTACTTGGAGCGCATGTCGAGTCTGCGGATCGGCCACGCCATTCATACCCATCTCTGAGGAGATGCAGCGTTATTCGTTTACCAAGTTCCTCGAACTCCACCTCTATCCTGCGGACGTCTAGCTCGTACAAGGTGCCGGGTGTCAACACAATATTTACCAACACGACATTCGATATTTCGCTACGAAGGGGATGACTGCGGTTCCAACCGGATCCCGTACTTAACTAACTAACTGATACCACCTCCGGCTCGCCGTGCTAAGCAGGTGCGTCTCGCATTCGGATTGGCTCTGTGGTCAGTGACTGAACGAGTTACAGACAAAGAAGGCTGAACTCAGCGAACCACCCCCGTGTCTCGCCCCCCCGCCGCATATCGCAACACGCCAGCGTCGCAGAACTTGTCGCTCGCTATCAAGGCTTTATTCCTGCCACCGGTGCCGAAGAACTTGCCAAGACTGCCCTTGCCCCTCTCTCTACGAATCCGCCGCTCACGCCACCGCCAATTTCACTGGAGGAGCATCCAGGACGCCATTAGATCTTTAGCAAGCCATTTCCCGGACTGTGGCCTCCCTAATCCCCCCAAAGCACGTAGACTTGGACGAGGATCCGTTCAACAACCCAGAGCATATTTTTAGAGACTCGCTGGTGGTCGTTCGGACCGATGAACCTATGTAGATCATTCCTCTTGCACTCAAGTAGGTCCCTGGTATTCATCCTGTGGCTGCATACGCTGACGAACGTCTAAGTTCACCGCACTACCGGGATATGCTGACAAAATTTCGCGCTGAGAAGGCGGTGAAGCGTTTATGCTCAATCTGCGTCCGAATACTCTTCCACGTGGGGTGTCGTCAATGTGGATACGTCGGATGCTGTCAATCTCACGGACGAGCTCAAGTCACCATTTACGAAGATGCCTTGGGTCATTTGTGCGTGCTATTACTCTCGTTGCGGTGCCAAGCTAACTGTATGCGTCGTCGGTAGCATTCGAGAGTAGCAACCTGACGACCAGCCGCACTATTCTGCAGTTGATGCACTGCGGAGAACCTACGATTGCGAAAAGAGCATCGTGGAGTCGTTGTCGCGGTGTGTCAAGTGGGACGCCAATGGGGGCCAGTTTGGGTCTGCATTCTTGAAAACCCGAGGTTTGAACCGATTCCGCTTGTGCGCACGACCTATTGGACTGACCCTGGTTGCCAGATGACCGGGTTCATTGCAAAGAGCTCTCTCGCCCAGAGTTGCAAACGAGAGAAATGTTTGCTCCAACGTACATCATCTATGCACCTGTGGTGAGCAAGACGCTCGCATATGACCAGCGCCCGACGTTACTGGCCAAAGTCTTTGGCTGTTACAAATTGACGTTCAAGCAAGTCAAAGACAAGGGAAATAGCAGGGCTCAAGTGACCTACATGAATTTGCTCTTCATGGAGAAACTGTTGTACAACCGTCGGTTTGCCAAAGTAGGAAAAAATTATTCTTGGCCTTACAGAGCTGATCGCACTCCTTCGACAGATCTATGATCTCAAAGGTTCCCGGCATGTGCAGTCCACTGGGAGGGAGAACGAGGTTTTGCTGAATGAGAATCTCGTTGAAAGTGAGCGATGCATTGTTTTCCTAGCGCAGGACGGTGCCCATCAACGCGTTTTGCTGATCCTGGATGCACTGCATCACATGTGTATGCGTCTGGAGGATCTGTATCGTGCCCATCAGTACACCCTGGACCGTCGGACGGGCAGCATGCGCACCGTTTGAAGCGCATCTATGCGCTTTTCTAGCGCTTGCACGGACTTTTCTGTTGAGACCTGAGAGGCATGGACGAGATCGAGGGCGGATGCTTGCGCAGGGGTCCCGACATGTGCCTTCATCTCCGCCTGGCATCTATACGCTACATCGACACATGGGCACCCTCACCGGATGACAAGACACACTGGCAGCACACGTACCTATCTCGAGGATCTCGGTAAGCACCTTGTCGCGCTCGACGTCGAGCAGTTTGTTCGCGTTAACGACCTGGGCTCTGCAGTCGTCGACGCGGTGCATGAGTCCGTCGAGACGGGTGGAGAACGTTTCGAGGTTGGCTTGGGTCATGCTGACCCTATGCGAAGCCGTAACCCATCTCCCGCCGTTCTACTTCAAGGAACATTCCAAGAGGATATTACGTCGCGTGTTATTCAGTGACAGCAAGTTCCTGTCGGACATCAACATCGTGAACTACTCGCTCGTTGGTGACGGTGTCGATAATGAAACCCACGAGCTTGTGGTCGGGATCGTTGGTGAGCTTATCATTCTTGCTTCTATCGTTCAAGCACGCTCACGAAAACATGTCACGCTAGACTATGTCCGTACGTACACCTCGGACAAGAAGCTTGAGAGTTGAGTCAAAGAGCCTGCGTTCCTTAGTGGAGGCGAAGGCGAGCCTACCATAGTTGAGCCGAAACAATACCGGCAGCGATTTATCAGTGCGATGGAGAGGTATTGAGTTCCTGTGGCTGTCTAGTCGTTGGATTTGTTCAATATATCGTTCGGTAGGTCCCAGATCGTTGGATGAAACAAAAGGACGCCCCCGGAGAAGACCCAGACGGTCTGACCGATCTTTGGCCTGAAGGCCTGACGGACGAGCTTGTTTTGATACGCATTTGGATACCCGGTAGCATAGTCGTAATAGCAGTACCCCACTCTACCCGAACCACTTTCCACAAGTGTCACTCTTATCCCTTGACCTTTCGCGACCACAACGGACGATGATACAGAATACGTACAGGGCGGCGAGGACGAGGTACTTGATCGTGAGGTCGGAATCGTGATCGCGCGGCACACATCATACTGACCACCAAACAATAGACGACAGGACTATGGCTTTAACAACGATGAAGCCGACGAGCCAGGGAGCGTAGACGTCGAGAATTTGTACTATACTGCCAAATGTGCGTTCAACTCCTCGCCCTTCTTCTGCTGTTTCTGTGCTCAACCTGTTCGTCTCTTTCTACTACGGGACGTGTCGCAAAAACAGCCGAAAAGAGGATGATCCTGAACAGGTGCCGAAAGAGTTCAAGCCATCGTCGATCAGTAGACAGTGAAAGGCGACTGGCAAGTCTCGCCGCCTCCCTCCCCACCCGCACAGTGACTGACTGATGTTCCATCGCCTTGTCCAGGTCCAGGGGTTTCAAACCCCTGAAGTAGTCCACGAAGCAGCTTTTCCTGACCCTCCGTCGCCCCGCGGGATCGTCGACGACCCACACTAAGTTGTGGACGCACACCAAGTCGGCCTTCACTCGGAATGACTTTAAGACAATAAACGGGATTTCGCATTACGTCGAGGAGCAAGGGTGGGACTGCGGAGATGGGCGTGTTGGAGAGGTTTTATCCCGCGACAAACGATGCGCTGGAGGAGGCCAGGAACGAGGTGCGTCGCTGATTCGAATTTGGGTGAGTTGGGGTGCTGATCACGACTGCGCGTGTAAAGGTTGTCTGCGAAAACAATTTTGAAGCTCGCCAAGCCGTGGTTGGACAGAAAAGAATATGGTTGACTCCAAAGGTGCGTGTTTCGTCCGGTTGGGTCGTCCGGTATCGTGTTGTTGACCAGATTTGCCAACAAGCGTATCATCGACGCCCCGGCGGATGTTCTGGGCTGGACGTCGGCGGTTTCCCGTTCAAGTCGAAGCGCTTCATACCGGTCTTCGGCACCTTTGCCACAACGAACCCGTACAAACGGCTCGTCGCCAAGAATCCTTCTTTTCGGGGATGTCGACATCATTTCGGAAGAATCGTTGGGTCGAATGGGTATTGCGAGCGTGAGGGACTCGTTCATGCATCTTACGCATCGATTTCCCGTTGCGAGGTGAGCATCATGATATCACCATTCCAACTGGCCTCAGTCTACGGTTTCACAGTACTCGCCATGGTTGCACAAGTCCGCTCTGGGCAGTGGGTGCGCAGTGGCTTTCTGATGCATGGCCAATTGTCTATTCTCCAAGCTTCTTTCGTCATCCTCGACCCAAACGCCGTCATCGCGAGCATCCTTGCTCGCTTCCGGTTGCTCCAGTTCTTCAGAGCAGTGGTCCATGCCACATACGAGGGCCCTCGACTATCCAGTATGGTGAGGAAGTGCACGTTATCATCACCCTCTTAACTAAAAACCGAAAGTGCGACCAAGCTTCCCCTCCCGCTCGCCATTCGGCACGAGATCATTCGCGCGCTTGCGGCTGGATCGTACACTTATACCGACCTCATAAAACGCCTTTCAGATCGCATGGAAGACGACCTCTGTTTCAAGCACGTCCTTAGACAAGTCACCAACTTCCGGGCGCCAGAAGTGACTGCCGACACAAGTATCTATGAACGCGCTGTACAACGAGGTATAGCTTTGCTCTACTCAGTCTGGTCATTCCCGTCGAGCTGGCCAGGCAGTATGGGAAGCTGGCAAGCTTTCTGGACAAATAAAGTGTACGTGCATGGTGCTTGGTTATGCAGACGACCATTGACAGACTTTTTTCAGTGGATGACATAGCTCGGGAACGACTGTTTCGTGATTGTCATACCCACTGTAGGTTACCGTCCCTTTCGATTGTTACCTTTCTAATCTAGGTTATTAGATATGGTCTCACAGGACCTCGAGTCGCTCAGAGTAGACGTGTTTGAACCTCGGTGAGGATCTTTCTGCAAAAATATTTGGTGGTCGTCAGGCTGATCTGTTTATCCTCCGTGTTCAAAAGCTCTTTGAAGCTTGCTGAATAGCTCAACAAGACCGTTTCACCCACTACGAGCCGTTTGAAAAACCGGGCACACGCAAGTGCAAAGATATTTTTTGCACATCCGATGCTAGTGAGTCGAGCGTCAACAGTTATTGACGAGTTTGACACAACGCAGCCATTCTGACTCCACAATGCTTGTACGTCCATCAAGGATACCATGACGCTCTCGATCCTGTTCTTGCTCTCCACTGACAAGCATCACCCCGATGCTTCTCCACGTTTACGAGCTTCGACAACTTTGGTGTGCCCATGCACAGAAATGTGCACGGCGGAAACAGGAGGTCACCACGGTTCCTCGTAGAGCGGGCCAGCCGCGGGGTGACGCACTTCTACGGGACCAGCATGCTTGTATTCAAGAAGGCGGTATCCTGCAGATGCTGGTCGTTCGTGCATTACAGAACAACTTGACCTCACCTACAATGTAGACCCCAACATCCCAGACCAGTTGATAGTCTTTGGTTACGCCAAGTCACCGCGAACCTCGTTGATAACGCTATCAAGTTTACCCTCGAAATAAATGCGCAGAGGGCGCGTTGCCCTCAGCACCCGACTTTTGACGTTGGATGACCAGATTGTACGTCTTCGAGGTCCGGTGCAACTGTTTGGTGTTGATTTCGTCGCAGGTGAATCGGACGTGCTCGAGTTTGACGGATCAAGTGCGCTATCACCGACGTCACGACTACTGTCGCCAAGGGTGACTTAACCCAGAAGATTGAGATCTCGGTCGAGGGTGAAATATCGCCGTTGAAGGGTACTGTCAGTTCAATGGTGGACCAACCGAGCGCGTTCACTTCTGAAATCACACATGTCGCCTTGAAAGTCGGAACTCAAATCTTGAGCGGTCAAGCTTGCGTGGAGGGTATACAAAGAACTTGGGCAGATCTGACTCGCAATGTCAACGTGAGGATTCACTTCGTGGTGATCGTTGAAAGTGGCCTGATCGCACCTTGCTTGGCAGAAATGGCGAGCAATTTGGCCGATCAAGTGCGGTCCATCTCAGAAGTCACCAAGGCTGTGGTGTTGTGCGACTCGAGCAAGGATGACCGTCAACTCCATGGTTGCTCAATTATCAACGCTTGCGAACGAGGTCGCCCGTATGTCCTTGGAAATTTGTTATGCCTCTGTCCCTGACGTTGAAGGTTGGTCGTATCTGTTGGGTGCCGGACCTGGTTTGACGTGCCCTCCACGACAGATAGGTCTTGACTGACAACGTCAACTTGATGGCCATGAATTTGACTAACCAAGTGCGTTCTATCGCTGAAGTCACCAAGGGTATCGCTGCTGGCTGGCGACTTGATCCGGAAGGTCGATGTCGATGTACGCTGCGAGATCAAGGAGTTGAAGGAACCGTCAATGGTATAATTGAGAGCTTAAGTTTGCCCGCCGATGAAGTCACTCGTGTCGCAAGAGAAGTCGGGACGGGGGGACGATTAGGGGGACAAGCCTGCGTCACCAACGTGGGTGGCACTTGGAAGGTGCGCTTGACTTTGCGATTGGTCTCAATAGGCACCCACTGATAGGTGCTAACTGTAGGATCTCATGGACAATGTCGATGTCATGGCTGCCAACAGGCAACTTTTTCTTTACTATCGGGTCTAGCTCCAGGTGCTCTCTCATGTCTCACTTACGATACCACTCACTCTTCCTAGACATGGCCACTACGTTCCCGATCCTCTCGTCAAGGTCTACGACATGCGTAACATGAGACCACTTTCGCCGATCCCCTCCTCCGACGGTCCTGCCTTTATCAACTTGCTTCCAAAGCACACTTCCAGCCTCGTTGTCACCTCTCCTCAAGGCCTCGTCAATGTCGTCGACGTGTCAAACACCAACACATCCGGATTCTATCACGTACGTATCTCACTCGCACTTTCGACCTTTCCATAACCACCATTCAAGCTTGAAACAACGTCCTACATCACGTCCGCCGCCGTCTCATCGAACGGCTCTTACTTGGCATTTGGTGACGCTGTCGGCACAATCCATCTCCTCACAGCAGCAGACGAATCATCGGAGCCCTTTTTCAACGGCTTTCAGGGACAGCCAGTAGAATGGGCAGACATCCCAGAACCACTCCTAGAAATAAGCTGGATAGCCTCTACGTACGTTGCCAGCTCTTTTGTTCATCGGCCCACTCACCACCCAAAAGTCCTCTCAACTCGATCGGGATGTCGTATTATACGACACCCCTTCTCTCGTCTTGGACACCTCAATTCCTCTCTTCATCTGATCCTCCTTACCCACCCCCTGCAAAAATGCCACCCCAAATCTTATCGACGATGAAGGTCAATATTGCATGTGCTGCGCTCCCAAAAGAACTCAGAGGATGCCGAAGTTGCGTCGTCGTGTCCACTGCAAAGGATCAAGCCAGGTTCAGAAGTGGTAAAGGAAGACGTGACGACGACGTCAGTCTCTCAGACTTGTTTTCCAGTGGTAACAGCTCACTCTCGACGATAGTATCGACGAGGTACCCCGCATATACCGCAAGGTCGAGATCGAATACTCCAAATTCGGAGTCGAAGACTTTGATTTTGGGTATGTCATTTGTTGACCCCTCTTTCTTTGTCCGACTTCTTTCTCCAGGTTTTACAACAAGACTGCCTTTAGTGGGCTTGAAACGCACATCCTGAATTCGTATACGAATCCAATCTTGCAAGTGATGTACTACACGCTTCCAATCCTGAAGCTCGCTAAATCGCACATTACGACAAACTGTCCCGGGGAACATTGCTTGCTGTGCGAGCTCGGTTTCGTCGTCCGCATGCTTGAAGACGCACACGGGACCAACTATCAGTCCAGCAACCTTTGCAAGACGGTCGGCATCCCTGCTCAAGGTAAGATCCCTTCTCACCTTGTCCCAGATTCCCCAAATAATGAGATCAAGCGCAAAACCAACTCGAGCTGATCGATTACGGTCGCGAACCTACCGAGGTCGATTACGCTCACATGATCCAGTCATTCCATCGTTTCCTTGTCAATCATCTTAGTTCTGAAGGTAATTCTTTCCCGCACAACCCCTGATATTTCGGCATCCTCCGTCGTCTACTGCCCCCACTGCCTTTCAGTCTGACATGCGCTCTAACACAAACGCGTCCTTATTGCCTGCAGCAGCCCCCGTGACGCAGCTACTGGGGATCGACGCCAAGAATATTATCGTGTGCAAGGCTGTCAGGGAAAAAGCGAATATGACCCATGTCGTTGACATGATTTACCCCAGAAAGGTTTTCCTTTCTCTTCTCTATCGGTACATCCCTGACCAACAGCGCCCAGCCGCTCCCGAGCGAACTTCCGCCGCAAGCATCATTCGCCGATATACTGCGCACGTCCCCGATCTGCCAAATGACCCACAAAGCCACTCGTCAGACTTGCAAGCAATTCTCTACGTTTTCTTCGCGTCGCTCGATCCCGAGTGCAGAACCCCCTCCTATACTAGCAGTAAATGCGAGCGTATACAACGATGACAATCTCAAATATTGGATGGATAGGAGAGCTGGGAGGTTCCTGAGTCCCACAGTGGAGGTCAGAGGAGAGGTAGATGGCATCGACGATACTGAAAGCGTCACTTACGAGCTGCGGGTACGTATATGTGGGCTTGTGCGTATTGGATGTCCATGATTGATTTCACATCTAGGCAATCGTTTGTCAAATCACGATAAAAGCGAAACACTCGCACTTGGTTGCGATCATCAAGGGTAAGTCACGTTTGATTATTTCCTGCTTTCATCGCGTCTAATTTCACTCTAGTGCCCGAAGCAGAAAACCAACCACACCTCCAGGGCCCTTGGTTTTTGTTCAATGATTTCGTTGTCCGCAATATTTCTGAGGATGAGGCCTTGAGTTTCCCGAGCACCTGGAAAGTATGTGCACAGTTCATGACTCCCTCATACTATTCACGTAGAAAACCAGGTCCCTGCCGTGTTGCATCTCGAACGAGAGGACGTCCGTTTTCGACTCGACTTTTCTGGTCTTCCTGATGAGCTCGATCCCTCGATACTGAGCCGCGATACGTCTATATCGGTGTAGGTATTGACATTGTCCAGCATCTCTTTACTGAGTATCGTCATAGAAATCGCGACAAGAGTTTGGTCAGGCACGAATGTTTACGTTTCGAGGAATTGCCCAAACCCGGCACGTTGGTTGCGATCGATGCCGAGTTCGTGTCCATGCAGCAGGTGAGTGCTTCATTGTTTTCAATGCATTTCGCGCTGAAAGGGTGTCCCTTAGTTGACCCCGCAAGTCCGGACTATCGCCGTCGCCACTGCAAGTCCATGTCTTTTTAGATCTCGAAGCCAAACTAATGCTTCTCTTAGACTGCTGTCGCTCGCGGCGACTTGACGCAGCAAATCACTGGTGTTTTGGTCTCCGGAGAGATATCAAGTTTGATGAACACCAACGACACGATTTCCCAGTTGACCATCTTCGCCAAGGAAGTGAAGAAGGTCGCCTTCGAGGTCGGTACGGAAGGTAAACTAGGTATCCAAGCCAAAGTGGGCAATGTCCAGGGTATTTGGCAGGAAAATTACGTGCGTCGAGCGAGTTTCTCGTGACGACGTTATCAATACCGTGTTCATGATACAGGATGTTTGTCAACACCATGGCTAGTAACTTGACCACGCAAGTGTGTGGATTCGCTCAGATCTCGGCCGCGCTATGGATGGCGATTTCATTCGGTTCATCACGGTCGGGGCGAGTGGCGAGATGGACTCGTTGAAGACGCAAATCAACCAGATGGTGTTCAACTTGCACGACTCTATCCAGAAGAACGCTGCGGCAAGGGAGGCTGCCGAATCGGCCAACAGATCCAAGTCCGAGTTCTTGGCCAACATGTCCCACAAAATCAGGTAAGGAGCGTATTACTCGTCCTTGTCTCCTGCGGGTTGCTGACATGAACCAAGAACATCAATGAACAGTATTATTGGTATGACAGAGCTGACTCTGGACTCGGATCTGAACAGATCGCAGAGGGAAAGTTTGCTGTTGGTCCCGCTCCTTATTGTTAGTCATCGACGATATATTGACTATCTCCAAGAGTGGGTCATCCACCTTTGATGGTCTTTAAGATGCTTCATATACCATCGTAGTCGAGGCTGGCTGCGTGACTATGGAGGCGGTATCCTGAAGACGCTGGTCGTTCGTGCATCAAATAACAATGTGGACCCCGATATCCCAGACCAGTTGATTGGTGATTCTCTTCAGTTACGCCAAGTCTCCGAACCACGTTGGGTAACGCTATCACGTTTACCCCCTCGAAACAAACGCGCGAAGCACACGTTGCCCCAGCACCCGACTTTTGGCATTGGATGACCAGAGCATCACTCTGAAATTCTGCGTCACGGGTACGGGTGTTGGTATCGCCAAAGATAAATTGAATGTCATTTTCGACATCTTCTGTTAGGCTGATGGGTCCACGACGTGTACGCATTATTTCCTCACTTCCGATGGGATAAATTAACCACCGCCCATGTTCAGAGGAATACGGTGGAACGGGTCTAGGCCTATCAATTTCGAAGCGTCTCGTTGACAAGGGAACATGTAGATCGGAAGTGAGGTTGCGAAAGGCAGCAAGTTCTTCTTCACCATCAGTTCTCAAATCAGTTAAAGCCCGACGAAGCACACGTTGCAAAAGATGCAACCATCCCAGAGATATTCGTCGATACTCTGGGTGATCCTGGCGTTGTCCGCAGAACCCGGGAGCTTGGTCTTATGGCCTATATCACCACGACGTCTCTGTGATTGCGGACAAGGAACGTTGCCCCTATTTGACACTATCGTCGTCGAATCTCCAGATGGTATGCTGTGCTAAATCTCTTCCATTTCCCCGTTTTCTTTTGACCTCGTGTTACACAGACGGAGAGTATAAGAAATCATGAGCATCTGTGGTACATCCCAGTTGTCTTATTGGCGCCCTCGATGCCGAGACCAAGCCGTAAGTATCGTTACGACCAAAACTATCTCGCATTCTGAACCAGGATGGTCTTTCAATCAAGTGGTGCTTAAACAACAGTATCAACTCTCAAGTTACGACACCTATGTCTACTCACGATCTCGCTGCCACATTGATTTCGGCCCTAGAGTCGAATACCGTATCTCCAGTCGTTGTTCCGAATGGCGTCTTTCACATCCTGCTCGCCGAGGACAACATGGTCAACCAGAAACTAGCCGTCGAGATCCTGGATAAGTACGGCCACACCGTCAACGTCGTAAGCCTACCTTGGGTGTTTAATAATCTTTCGGCGCTAACGCCTTCGGACTAGATGGATGTGTCAATACCGTTCATGGGAGGTAAAGAGGCTACGGAGCTTATTCGAGCCTACGAAATGCACAAGGGCCTCGTGCGGACGCCAATCATTGCACTTACTGTGCATGCTAGTGCGTTCTTTGTTTTTCGCGCACTTGTCGATGCCAAATTAATACGTGCTTCAAAGTGATTGGTGACCGTGAGCGATGCTTGCAGGCAGGCATGGACAATCACATCACTAGTGCGTACGTTTCTTTCATCGTTTGTCGAGTCGTTGCTGATGTCCTCGAAATGGTGCTTGGCGACCTCGACGAACTCGCCATCAGTCTTCAAGTTAGCTTCCTCTACCGCCTGGCCCACTATGCCGCATGTTCCATGCTCGGTGCGTCCCCTTCTTAAATGCTCGATTGGACATGACAAAATCATTCTTTTCTTCATAGATATGAGGACACTCGACATCGCTCGTCGCGCTTTCTTGTAAAACAGATCGTCATTAGCAAAGAAGAAGAGGTATGAACCATTGATATCAACTTCAATAGTCGTCGAGAAACTCTTCGGTCCCAGGGTCGTCGACCAAATCGAAGCTTCGCGCTCTGGATCAATCCTTGGAGTCAGTCAGGTTTTCAAAAAAGAACGACTTCCAGTCCTTCAGCGTCTCCTAGCCCTGTGACTACACGATATAGAGCACTTTTGCGACGTACGTGCCGCACGTCATGGTTTATGGCGACAACGACTGATCGAGGTGCTCAGACTTTTTTTCTAGGCCGTGCTGTTTGCTACTCTCGAAGAGTCACTCGTAGAACCGCACATACACACCGAGCAATTTCTTCCCGGGTGACATCTTTCCTTGTGCCCAAAGGATGCTTATACTCGCTTTCTATACCGCACTTCGAGTATGGAGCCCAACAATGAAACCGGACGGCTTTCTGCACAACTATCAAAGCTTCGCTCCGAGCAAGGCAAGCAAAGTCCGAACCTTCTGGGATCGACCTCATGGAGGAGGCATTGTAGGATACGCAACGTCATGAGGGCAGGTGAGCGTTCTTCAGCAGCTACGCAGAGAAAGGTTTTGTGATGCAGAATTTCCTTAGGGTACAGTGGAATTTTGTCATCGGCGCGTTATTTGGATCGACCCTTAGCTGTGAGTCTCAGTTTATTGAAACCTCGGCGGTTTACTCATTTGCTCCAGGTTCTTTTTTGTCGTTCAAAACTCCCGGTGGTGAAGCATCCGAACGCTCTACACAGGTGACTCGATCTCCACCATCCAACTATCGCCTATGTCCGTGAAATGTTGAAACGGATGCGCATCATTCAACTTCAAAGACATATTCTTTGGGACGATCGTCAAGGACACCATGTACTTGTTCGTCGAACTCCCGACATCCTATCTGCACCCGGTGGTCTACTTCATCGTCCACTTTGCGCCCGTCCACCTGTCGGAGGCAGAAGTGTTTGTGCGAGTCCAGCTACTGTTGGCGTCGTGTTTTTGTGGCATGTCGAGGGCGGATGTGTTGCGCAGCTCGGGGTATTCGAGCGGCCGTATGTGGAGTTGTTCGAGGCGTTCAACGGTGCGATGAAAGTGTGAGTCGTGGACCATTGTTCTTGTGATGCTGGGTGCGGCGTAGCGCTGACGGAAAATTTGGTACAGGGACGGAGAGTACCTCTCAGCCATCGTAGCCGTGGATCCCTTGTCTCTCAATGTGCCTCTGAATTTCTTCCCCAGGCTTCTGCTGACTCGTGCCTGCGTTCGTCATGACTCCCTTTTGCTCGTTCCGACAGACAATGCCGGCCGTGTGTATCTATCACATGGGCGCGGCCCTCTCGCTGGCTTTTACTGATTTTTTGACGCATTCAATCACTGAGCCCGCTTCGGGCTAAGTCCTTCAATGATTATTGTTGTTTGTCGCACCAGCATGGCACTGACCTACCACGTGTCTCACGCGACCATAAGCGAGCACGCGAGTATTTAAGGGCAGCAGGATATGCAGAACATCTCTAGCAGGCTTGCTCCTCTCCTTCATCCTCTTCTCATTTCATGTCTGCTGCCGGTGATCACGACTCTTCTCCCACTGGGCAGAAGCGCTCTCGGTCGAATGCCCTCCAGATGGGACCGAGAAAGAGGCCGTATGTTTTGCTGCCCGTCGTCCGCTCAATGCTTACCATGTCATAGAAGCGCGCAAGACCCTTTGGTGGGCCATGGACGTCACTTCGGGCGTGCGGTCCATGCTTTCTGCAGCGTCCAGACCCTGTTAACAAATGGCATCGTTGTCATGAGCGAACTGGAAGAGAGAGAGCTGGCTAGCTTTTCAGAGCAGTGAGTATTGTTTTACCCGTTGTCATTGAAAGGAGGTTTAAAGGTCCCCCGCAGTGAAAGAAGAGAGTTTACCGTGTTTCAAGAATTGTTGAAGTTGGTCCCTTCACTTGAAAACCGTCTCATGTCTTCGTCGGAGGAAGACATTGTCGCGATAGCGGAGCTGGCGAGTGCCCTTGGTGTTACAATGTTAAGTGCTGGCTGACCTTCTATAGATTCAGAAGGGTGCTAATGGTGCTAGGGCCGACGATACGAAAGGCATGAAGGTCGCCATCGTCGACTGGATCACGCCCAAGGGCCAAACGCTCAACCCCCATATTCCGCGCAATGTAAAGGCGTGTCGAGGGTACCATCACGAGCGCACGGGAGCGCTGTTATGTCCTGCCGGTCTTGACTGGGCAAATTCAGAGTGCGTATCTTCCATCTATCAAGCCGTTCGCTGAACAATGTGCCATAGAATTCAAGGTAAACTCCGCAGTGGCCAGCTCCAAGTTGCAGGTGATCAGTGGCCGATCTTCCTATACGCGAATTACACGTACGACCCAGAAGATCCTTGGAACGGACTGTTACGGAGTGGGATCCTCGTTTCGGTTAGTCCACCATTTTTGTTCACCATTCCCTAATAAGCTATGCGTTTACAGGCATACAAGCACATCTTCACCTCTCCCTCTTCCGTCGACTTGGATGAACCGAAAGCGACCCGTTCAAGTAATGCTCGCATTCACGGGATGCGATCGGTCACCAAAGCGTCCATCGCTTATGTTGCTACGCAAGCATGTCCGATCGAGTTATTCTCGTCGACGAATCACTCACGCTGTCTCCAGGCTCGTTTCGCGCTGTCGTCTGCCCAAGTCTTCTCCCGGAGTGATCTTACAACTGATTCAGAGCGCTTCTACATCAGCATCATAGAACTGCTTGATGA
>JBBPOC010000084.1:0-30692 GCA_038091235.1 Tylopilus rubrobrunneus | reverse complement strand
TAATAGTAAAATTTTAAATTTTATTATATAAACCATAAATTTATGGTTTATATAATTAATAAAAGTATTCATACTGTATATTATTAAGCTTTAATTTTAATAAATTATTGTTACATATTAGTATTTATTACTTATTTACTAAATATAGTATTCGTAGAGTGTTATTTTATTTCTAAAAATTTATTTTTTATAATTTTATTTAATTATGATAAAATCACACAATTTTCAATTTTTTCCTTATCATTTAGTAGAAATTTCTCCTTGGCCAATAGTATTAAGTTTTGCTTTATTAAATTTAACTATAGGGGCTGTAATGTTTATGCAAGGTTACTATTCTGGTGATCTTATTTTAGAATTAGGATTCATATTAACTTTAGGTGGTATGGCTTTCTGGTTCAGAGATGTAGGTAATGAAGCTTCTTTAAGTGGGCATCATACAAAACAAGTTAAAAAAGGTTTAGAAATAGGGTTCATACTTTTTGTTATTAGTGAAATTTTTGCTTTCTTAAGTATTTTCTGGGCTTTCTTTCATTCTAGTCTATCTCCTGCTATTGAAATAGGAGGAGTTTGGCCACCACAAGGAATAACACCATTAAATCCATTTGCAATACCATTATTAAATACAATATTATTAGTATCTTCAGGTGCTTTTGTAACTTATGGTCACCATGCTTTAATTAATGGTAACAGAAAAAATACTTTAATAGGATTAGAATTAACTGTATTATTTGCTGTTCTTTTCACTTTTTTACAATATTTAGAATATGCTAATGCATCTTTCTCAATATCAGATTCAGTATTTGGTAGTGCTTTCTACTGTTCTACAGGATTACATGGAATTCATGTTATAGTTGGAACTATATTTATTATAGTACAATTAGTTAGAACTATAAACTATCATATAACAAATACTCATCACCAAGGATGTGAATCAGCTATATTATATTGGCATTTTGTTGATATAGTTTGGTTATTCTTATTTATTGCTGTATATTACTGGGGAGGATTATAATTAAAATTTACTTATAAATACTATTTTAATTTTATACTATTTACATTTATTTTTCTAAATATTGATGAAAGTATTAAATTAATAAAATTAAAACCCCTTCTATAAAATATATAAAAAGTAACTAAATATAATATTACTTTTTAATTTATACAATTATTTATTAAAGTAACTATAATAATAAATTGACAATTTATTATTATAATAGATAATTAGAATTATTAAATGTCCTTAAGGGTAATAAGCTTTATTTTACTTATGAACCTTTCAATATTATTATTTTTAATTGGTATTTTAGGATTTATTTTAAATAGAAAAAATATAATTTTAATGATTATTGCTATAGAGATTATGCTTCTTGCTGTAACTGTATTAGTTTTAATAAGTTCATTTGGATTTGATGATAACATAGGTCAAACTTTTAGTATTTATATAATTTCAATAGCTGGAGCAGAATCAGTAATAGGATTAAGTATTTTAGTAGCTTTTTATAGATTAAGAGGGAATATATCAATTAGATCTTAAATTTTTATGTATTTATCTATATTAATTTTTCCATTATTAGGATCTTTTGTTTCTGGTTTTCTGGGTAGAAAAATAGGTATTACTGGATCTCATATAATTACTTGTACTTGTTTAAGTATTTCTTCTTTATTAGCTACAATAGCATTCTATGAAGTTGGTATATGTGGTTCTCCAGTTTCAGTATATTTATTTAATTGAATAGATTCTGAATTTATGTTAATTTCATGGGAATTTTTATTTGATCAATTAACTGTTTCTATGTTTATACCTGTATTATATATATCAACATTAATTCATATTTATACTACTTCTTATTTAGCTGAAGATCCTCATAATCAAAGATTCTTTTCATATTTATCTTTATTCACTTTTTTTATGTTATTATTAGTTTCAGGTGCTAATTATTTTGTAATGTTTATAGGTTGGGAAGGGATAGGAGTAGTTTCTTATTTATTAATCAATTACTACTATACAAGAATTCAAGCCAATAAAGCAGCTATATTAGCTTTAACAATGAATAGAGTAGGTGATATGGGATTAAGTATAGGATTCTTTGCCTTATTTGCTTTATTTGGATCTGTAGAATATTCTACAATCTTCAGTTTAGCGCCTTTTATGAATGAAACAGCTATTACTTTAATTAGTTTATTATTACTAATGGGAGCTATGGCTAAATCTGCTCAAATTCCTTTACATTCTTGGTTACCTGGTTCTATGGAAGCTCCCACACCTGTTAGTGCTTTATTACATGCTGCTACACTAGTAACAGCTGGGTTATATTTATTAATTAGATCTTCTGCTATTTTAGAATTTAGTCCTACTGCTTTATTAGTTATTACTTTAATTGGTGCTAGTACAGCTTTCTTTGCAGCTACATGTGGATTAGTACAAAATGATTTAAAAAGAATAATCGCTTTCAGTACAATATCTCAATTAGGTTATATGGTTATGGCTGTAGGGTTAAGTCAATATAATGTAGCTTTAATGCATGTAGTAAATCATGCGTTCTTTAAAGCATTATTATTCTTAGGTGCTGGTGCAGTTATTCATAGTTTCGCTGATGAACAAGATATTAGAAAAATGGGTGGTTTAATTAAATTCTTACCATTTACATATACAGTTATGTTAGTGGGATCTTTATCATTATTAGCAACTCCATGGTTAACAGGTTTCTATAGTAAAGATTTAATTATTGAATTAGCTTATGGTCAATACAGTTTTTCAGGTATTTATGCTTATTTATTAGGAAGTTTTACAGCTGGGTTAACAGCATTTTACTCATTCAGATTAATAAGTTTAGTATTCTTAACTGTACCTAATGGTATTAAAAATGTTTATTTAAATTCTCATGAATCTAATTTCGCTGTAGTTATTCCTTTATTTATATTAGCTTTATTCAGTATATTCTTTGGATTTGTTTTCTCTGATTTATTTGTTGGAATGGGATCAGATTTCTTTGCTAATTCTATTTTTATAAATCCTAATAATATCTCAATTATTGAAGCTGAATTTAGTTTACCTTTAATAATTAAATTATTACCTACATTATTATCATTATTAGGAGCTTCAAGTGCTATATTCTTATATCATACATATCCTGATTTTATTGTTAATCTAACTGATTCTGCTTTAGGTAAAAAAATTTATACTTTCCTAAATGGTAAATATTTCTTTGATGTAATATACAATTATTATATTATTTCAGCTGGATTATTAACTGGTAATTATATATCCAAAGTTTTAGATAGAGGTGTAATTGAATTATTAGGTCCTTATGGTTTAGCTTCTGCATTAGAAAATACTGCTAATAATATTGCTAAATTAGATACTGGTGTAATAACTACTTATTCTTTATACATAACAATAGGAATATTATCAATAATCTTCTTAGTATTTGCTCCTTTATTATTTGATACTTATGTAATCTCTGAGTATAGAATGATTGTTATTTATATCTCAGCTTTAATTTTTTCTTTGTTACCAAGTTTATCAAATAAATATTAATTTCTTTAAATTAAAAAATTAATTAAATTTACTCTCCAAATAATTACAAAATATTAAATAATCTCACTTATTTTGATTAAATTGTAATATAATCAGACAAAAGAATACATTTAGGAAATAGAATTAGAATACACACAATAAATAACAAATATACAAAAAAACAGAAAATGTTAACTTTATTATTAATTATCCCTATAATAGGTTCTTTATTTATTTTATCTATCCAAGAAAATAATTTTAATAGTAATTCTAAAATGAGAACTATAGCTATTACTACTTCTTTAATTAATTTAATAATTTCTATATTTTTATGGATAAACTTTGATTCAAAAACAACTCAGTTTCAATTTATATCTGAATTTGATTATTTAACTTTTGGACATTTAAATTTTGGTATTGATGGAATATCTTTATATTTTGTATTATTAACTACTTTCATTACACCCATAGCTATAATATCTAATGCATATACAATTAATTCTAATTTAAAATTCTTTTTAATTGCTTTCTTAATTTTAGAGACTTTACAATTAGCTTTATTTTTAGTATTAGATTTATTATTATTTTATATCTTCTTTGAAAGTGTTTTACCTGTTTTATTTATCATTATAATAGTATATGGATCAGGAGAATATAGATTTAGATCAGCTAATTTATTCTTTTTATATACATTATTTGGATCATTATTTATGTTATTAGCTATATTACAAATTTATAATTTAACTGGAACTACTGATTTCCAATTATTATCACTAGTTGATATTAATGTTGATGCTCAGAAAATATTATGGTTAGCTTTCTTCTTAGCTTTAGCAATTAAAACTCCATTATGGCCTTTTACAGGTTGGCTATATAGAGCTCATGCTGATAGTCCTTTAGCTGGATCAATTTTATTAGCTGCTACTATATTAAAATTTGCTACATATGGTTATATTAGAATATTAATTAATTTCTTACCAGATGCTTCGAATTATTTTGGTCCTTTAGTTCAAACTATTGCTATAATAACTTTAATATATGCATCATTAACTACAATTATCCAACAAGATACTAAAACTCTTATTGCTTATTCAAGTATTGCACATATGAGTGTTGTTATTTTAGGTTTATTCTCTAATAATATTCAAGGTATTGAAGGTGCTATACTATTAGCTTTAGCTCATGGATTTGTTTCTCCTGCCTTATTCATTTGTGTAGGAGGAGTTATTTATGAAAGAACAGGTACTAGAATTATTAAATATATTAGAGGTTTAGTAACTTATATGCCTATATTTACTATTTTATTTTTTATATTTACTTTATGTAACACTGGAATACCTTTAAGTTTAAATTTCTTAGGTGAACAATTATCTCTAATTGGAATATGGGAAGTTAATCCTATAGTCTCAGCATTAGGTGCTACTGGTATAGTATTATCTGCTTGTTATTCTATTTTCTTATACAATAGAATATCTTATGGAACTTATTCACCTAATATGAAAATGGTAATTATAAAAGATATTACTAGAAGAGAATTTATTATTTTAATTTCTTTATTATTACCTACAATATTATTAGGAATATTCCCTAATGTAATATTAGATTCGATTCATGTTTCAGTATCAACTGTTTTATATAATTTATAATTATAATTGTTTAATTATATTATAAATTTTCAATAATAAAAATTAAATTTAATTAATTATTTAATATAAAATAAATTTTAATTATAATAGCCCTCCTTATTAAAATTATAATAAATTTTTTATAAAAGTATGAGCTGACAATAATATATTTTAATATAAGGATCTAAACACATATTAATACAAATTTATTATTATATACTTAAAATTAGTAAGTATTTATACTCTTTTTTCAGCTTTAATTAAATAATTTTTTAATTATATTGTATTTCTAAATACTTACATTAAATTAATTATTAATTAAGTAAATAAAGTAGAAATATTCATATTTCAATTTGATATTAAATAAAAGATATTTAAATTACTTTATTTATATTTTTCGAATAAATTAAATTAAGTTAGAAAAATAACTTAAATTTTAACAATTCTCAATAAATTGGAAAATAATCAAATAAAAATAGGTAAGATAATACCTTTATTTTATTCAAATATAAAACAAAAATTATATTTAACTATATCTATGAATCCGAAATATAAAGGAACTGGACACAATCCTTCACATGTATTAGGGAATTTTGATGGTTTCTTTAAAAATAATTCTAAAACTAAACAAAAATTTTTTAGAAGAAAATTAAAAAGTTTACAATTTTATAGTAATCAAATAAAAAATTATCAAAAATTAAATAATTCTTTAGATTTAGTAAATATAACAAAAGAACAACTAAATAAACAATCTGTATTAAATTTAAATTCAAAAATAAATAATGTATCTCAAATTAATGCTAATTTGATAAATAAATATATTGAAAATAATATTATTAATAATATAAAATTTCCTTTAAATTTATTAGTTAATAATAATACTAATAATAATATTAAAAATATTAATTATATTAGATTAATTAGTAAATACTATCCTGGATTAGCTGATATTAAAAATAATATCTTTAAATTTAACAATACCAAATTAATAAGAAATATTTATACTTTATTACATTCAGCTTTTATCTCAATGAGATGTTTAATTAGTCTACCAAGAATATATTATACAAATGATAAAATATTTATTCAATTATTTTTTTATCCTGATGTAAAATTATCTAAACATATGAAAGCTAAATGGAATCAGAATATAATTAATAATTTATTAAATAAATTAGATTATAAGTCTAAAAAAGAAATTATAAATTCATTTAAATCAACTTATTTTAATTCAAACCAAAAAATAATTAAATTATTTAATAAATTAAATTTTAATGATCAAAAAGAAGTAATTAAAAATTTAACTATCCCATCTAAACATATTAAAAATTTAATTAATATATTAATAAAAAGAAATGAAACATTAAAATTGTCAGATATTCAAGCTCAAAGAAGAATTAAAAGTCTATTTAATAATACATTTATTAATTATAATAAACCTATTCATTACTCTGAAGATAATAATAATAAATTACAAAATAATTCTATCTTTTTAAATATTTATAATCAAAAATTAAATAATTTAACTCAATTATTAAGCAATATTTTTAATAAACCCGTACATTTAGAATTAATTAGATTACATTATCCTTTTTATGATCCTAATATTATTGTTAATTTATTATCTTATTTCTCTGAAAATATTAAAATTAGAAGATTATTAGGAAAAATTTATAAATCTGCTTTAATTACTAAACCTACTACAAATATCCAAAGAAAAAGATTCTCTGTTATACCTGGATATTTAACTGGATTAACTATTAAATTTGCAGGTAGATTTCCAACACAAAAAATAGTGCCAAGAAAAACAGTTAAAACTGAAAAAATAGGAAGTTTAGCAAGAAAAAAAGCAGTATTAGTTGAAACTGCAAGATTTTCAAATAAAAATAGAAGAGGATCATTTACTATATCTGTATCAACAGGATTATATTTAAATAATTTCTTAAATTAAAGTTATAGCCTATTTATCTTATTAACTTTAATCAATTCTAATTTGTATCGTTTAAATTAAACTAATTTAATCCCTTTGTATCACTCATATTCGCATAATTTAGCGATTAAAACTTATAAATATTTATAGGTACGTGAAAATATGTAATATTTTTTTATATATTTTATACGTTTTATTTATTGATTTTTGTTCATTATGAACTCTGCCTTTATTAAAATTTTTAATTAAGGTCACAAATTCTAGGTAAAACCTACTTAAGTATTAATACTTTATATTAATATTTATAATATTTAGCCTTTAGTTGTAATATTTATATATTACGAACGGTAAAACGTAGGCAAAATTAAATTATTTACGAATGAAAAATTTATTATTAAATATTTTGGCTTTTGGTGCTATTTTTTCTAGTTTATTAGTTATTACTTCTACTAATCCTGTATTAGCTGTTATATATTTAATTTCAGTTTTCTTTAATATTGCCGGTTATTTAATTTTATTAGGTGTTGAATTTATTGGTATTTCATATATTTTATTATATGTAGGTGCTATAACTGTATTATTCTTATTTGTAATTATGATGATTAATATAAAATTAACAGATATTTTAGAAACTGGATCTCAATATACACAAAATTTTCCTTTAGCTTTAGCTATAGGTTCTTTATTTATTTATATTGTATTCACTATATTACCTTTCCAATTTAATAATGTTTCTATTATTACTTTTTTCTTTGATTTAACTAATATTATTAATAGCTTATTTTTAACAATTAATAATTCATCAATAGTAAATGTTTTAACTACATTTAATCCTTCTATTGCCGATGTTTCTATTACTAACTTTTTACATATAGAAGCTATAGGTCATAATTTATACACATACGGTGCAGCTTTATTACTAATTTGTAGTATATTATTATTATTAGCAATGGTTGCTACTATATTTATTTCTAGAAAATCTAGATTCTAATATTAGATTAAATATAGAAATTTCCATTTTAATTAAATTGTTATTTATTTAATTAGTTATATAATTAAAAATTTTTATAAACCCCCTCCTAATATTTATTATAATAAGTATTATATATTAGTTAATTTATAACATAAAAGTACAATTATAAAAGTATAAAGATTTTAATAATATTAAAAATTTTATAAAAACAATATCTAATAATTAATTAATTTTACTAATTATAAATTATTGTTTTAATATAAGGGTATTTAAGGTTTAATGATTTTTATTAGTTTATTAATATTAATTGTGGCTATCGCCATTCCTTCTATTAGAATGAATTTGTCTCCTAATTTATTTATCAGATTAACTTCTATTATATTTATTTATGCCGCAGGGTTATCCTTTAATTCTTTATATATTCAATCAATTGAATCAGGTTTAGGTATATATAGTGGTTTATTCCATGTTACTATTACATCTCAATTAATAGATATATTTGTATATACTATAGGTGCATTAATATTAACAGGTTGGCCTATATTTAATAAACATCTATTAAAAAATAGTAACAATAATAATTTTAATTTAGAATCAGATAAATTAACTTCTGTTAATAATCCGGCTACTGAGTATTCTTTAATAGTTATATTTAGTACTTTAGGTTCTTCATTATTATTATCTTCATCTGATTTTATCTCAATGTATTTAAGTTTAGAGTTACAATCATTTGGTGTATATATCTTAGCAACTTTATATAGAGACTCCGAATCAGCTACTGCAGCAGGATTAAAATATTTCCTATTAGGTGGATTATCCTCTTGTGTGATACTATTAGGAGTAGCTTTAATTTACTCATATACAGGGATTACTAATTTTGAATCTTTATATAGTATAAGTTCTGTTTTACATGCTTTCTCATCCCATGAATCAGTTTCATTAGGTATAACTTTAGGAATTATATTTATTTTCTTAGGTTTATTATTTAAAATAGCAGCTGCACCTTTACATAATTGGGCTCCTGATGTTTATGATAATAGTCCCACTATAGTTACTATTTGGTTAACTATAATGCCTAAAATATCAATAATATTCTTATTATTAGAAATAATAAATGGATTAAATTTATCAACTTCTTTATTAGTATTAGATAATATTAATTTTTTACCTCTATTTTTCTTAAATTTTGCTAAGTATAAAATAGTAGAGATTAAACATTTATTACTATTAAGTGCTATATTCTCTTTAATTATAGGTACAGTTGTTGGATTATCACAAATTAGAATAAAAAGATTATTAGCTTATAGTACAATATCACATGTAGGATTTATTTTAATTGCATTAGCAATAAATTCAGCAAGTTCTGTAGAAGCTTTATATTTCTATATTATTCAATATAGTTTAACAAATTTAAATGTATTCTTAATTTTATTAGCATTTGGATATATTATTAATAAAAATTATTTAATTAAAAATAACTTAATTAATTCTGATATTAATCTTATATCTCAATTAAAAGGTCAATTCTTCCATAATCCTATTTTAAGTTTATGTTTAACAATTTGTTTATTCTCAATGGCTGGTGTTCCACCTTTAATTGGTTTCTTTTCTAAATATTATGTATTATATTCAGCTATTGACAATCAATACTACTTAATTACTATAGTAGCTATATTAGCTAGTGTAATAAGTGCATCATATTACATAAAAATTATAAGAGTATTACATACAGAAGAAACAAAAGTAAATAAAAATATTAATAATAAAGAAAGTAATGAATTAGTATTAAATAATTTACATAGTTTCTTAATATCTAGTCTAACATTAAGTATATTATTATTCTTAATTAAACCTACAATAATTTTAAATAGTGTTCAGTTACTATCAATAATATTATTTGATAAATACAATATATCATGAATAATATAATGACATTATTTATAATAGTACCATTTTTAGCTTTGGCTTTATTAGGTTTAAATCTATTATTAGCACCTAAAAATGCTTATGAAGCTAAAGCATCTGCTTATGAATGTGGGTTTTTAGCTATTGAAGGACAAACTAGATCTACTTTTCAAATTCATTTCTATATTGTAGCTATGTTATTTTTAGTTTTTGATTTAGAAATCTTATTATTATTTCCTTTAGCTGTAACTTTATATCAAGTTAGTACTTATGGTTTTGTAATTGGTTTAATTTTCTTCTTCGTTTTAACTATAGGATTTATATTAGAAATTGGATCTGGAGCTATTTCTTTAACTAATACTCATGAATAATTTAACTAAATTTTTTATAATTTAATTAATCTCCCCTCCTTTTTATTATATATAATGTAATAAACTTATAAAAATAAGCTAAATAATTAAAAATAATAATGTTCTAAACCTAAATTAAAAGAAGTTTATATAATAAATTATTTTAAAGGAGAGGTGATCCGATTGGTAATGGTGGTTCTCTGTAAAAGAATTGGTCTTAGACCACATTAGGTTCGATTCCTAAACTCTTCAATTATTAAGTTTAGATTTATAAAAAAATTATAATAACATATTAACAAAAAAATGAATAAAATTTCATAAATTTTAAGAAGAAATATTTTAAGACTGTAGCATAATTGGTCAATGCAATTCGCTCATAATGGATTTTATAAGGGTTCAATTCCCTTCGGTCTTATAAAAATCTCTAAAAAAAGTATGAAGGGTACTTGGTCGAGTCTGGTTTATGGCGCTCGTCTTGAAAACGAGTACTCCTAAAGAGTCGTCGGTTCAAATCCGACAGTGCCCGTATAAAATTTATTAATAATATAATTGAAAATTTTTAAATTTTAAAAGAGATATAAAATATTGTGAAAACATATATAATAAGACAATTAAATATTTAATTGTTCAAAATTTAGTAAGAATTTAATTTTGGTTCCGATTGAACGTTATTCAGTAGTTTAAGACATGCAAATCGTTATTTCTGATAGTAAATTTATATTTATTCTAAGAAATAAGGTGTAGAGGTGAGTATAGTAAATAAGATACCCTATTAGTCTTCAGTAATAGAAGATAATAAAGGAATTTTTCTGCTTTAGGATTCTATTTACTTTGATTATGATAGTTGGTAATGGTAACGGCTTACCAAGTCTACAATCAAAAGCCAAGTTTGATAGAACATATGGCCACATTGGGAGTGAAATACCCCAAGTAATATAAAATTAGCTGCAGTCAAGAATATTAGTCAATGCTCGCAAGAGTGAACTAGCTAACTGAAATCTTAATAAATATTAAGATAAGGTAAGAGAAAATAATGATAATATCTTACTAATAGTGTCGTCTAAATTTGGTGCCAGAAGACTCGGTAAGACCTTAGACGCAAACGTTAATCGTCATAATCAGGCGTAAAGGGTGTGTAGGCGGTTTAAATTTAAATTAAACTAGAATCTAAAAGAGGATAAGCTAAACAACATAATTAATTAGGACTGACAACTTATAATAATGTGGAGTACTAAAGGTTAAAGCTATTTATCTACTTAAGATTGACGCTCAGAAACGAAGGGGAGAATAAGAAACTTAGATTAGAGACCTAATTATCTCTCTCAGTCAACGATGAATGGTAGTTATTGAAAAAAAATAATATTAATTAGTAACGAGGTTAACACGATGACCATTCCGCCTTGTTAGTAAGACTGCAAAGTTGAAAACAAAAAAATTAGTCGGTCTTGAAGCAAACGAAGTGAAGCATGTTATTTAATACGATAATCCGCGTAAAATCTTACCAGTTCTTGTATAATCTTATAAATAAATCATTTAATTTATTTAATTGATTTATTGTAAGTTTACAGGTGTTGCATGGCTGTCGTCAGTCCGTGTCGTGAGAAGTTTGGTTAAATCCGTAAACGGACGAAATCCCAAGTATTAATTTATACATAATACATAATAGTATTGATAAGATGCTAGTTGGGGCTAAGACAAGTCATTATGGCCCTCATGAACTGGGCTATAGACGTGCCACAAAAACTTTTACAAAGTGATGCAATTCTGTCCTTAAATAAATTGTAAAATAATTTATGAAAATAAAGGAATAAGGAGGAGCTAATCATTAAATAAAGTTAACTATTAAATTAGTTGAATTGTCATCTGAAACTCGGTGACATGAAAAAGGAATTTCGAGTAATCGTTGATCATTACGCAACGGTGAATTAAGCATTCAGGATGAACTAACCGTCTGTCGCTGGGAAGGAGCTTGATTTTAAGGAAGGTGTGTATTGTTCTTATTTTCTTATTTTCAATTTATAAAAAAAGTATAAATTAATATTTATATGAGTATTAGTTTAAGATTAGATTTTTCTAATAAATAAAGAAAGTTAATATCTAATCTATAAACGTGATTGTCAAGAAAACTGAACCCAACGAATTAAATTGAGTAACATCTCAAAAGTCATAGCAAGGTAGCCGTACTGGAAGGTGCTGCTGAAAAATAAAACGAAGAGTATATAACCCCCTCCAGTATACTAATATTACACATATAAATATATAAATATTATACTATTAATAAATTTAATTAATAATTAAATTTATAATCAATAGTTAAAGAAAATTAATAATTATTTCTTTAGGGGGTTAGCTGAGTGGTATAGCAGTAAATTTACACTTTACAGACAGAGTTTCGATTACTCTACTCCCTATGTTATTATAGGATAATTTAAAAAATAAAAAAAAAAATAATTATATACTTATATATATTAATATTTAAATTGCTTAACAAGTATGCCGTAATTTTAGGTAACCGGGTAAATCTTAGGCATTTATGCTTATAGCACTTAAGAGTTCGAGTCTCTTTACTTGTAATTTACAAATATTTAACTTAATACAACATCTTTAGCTTAATGATAAAGCAATTGCCTTCGAAACAAAAGATTATTGGTTTAATTCCAATAGGATGTAAAATAAAAATATATAAATAGTATTTAGGTATTATTTTTAATAAAAACACAGAATATGTTAAAAACATTCCAGATATATTAAAATTTTTATTTTATAAATTATATTTTTTTTTTTAATATAAAAGTAGAAACAAAAACAAAACAATCTCAATTTTAATCACTTATTTTATATTTGAAGATTCTTCTTTAAAAATTTATCTAATATTAGAAAATTAGGGCTTAATTAGTTTGTTAATCTTAAAAAAAGTAAAAAAAATGTTATTAAAATGATTAAACAAAAAATTTGTAAATTTTTATTATTAATATTAATAATAATCTTTACCTTGACATCCTTTAATATAATTTATAATGATATACTTGAGAATTTGTTAATTGAAAAATTTGATTCTTTTAAAGATTTATTCATAAATTATATAAATGTTAATGATCATCTACCTAATGTAAATTTATCAAATTTTAAAGTTGAAGCTAACCCAGTAGATAATGATCTAACTGATTTATATATAGTTGCTATTTTGGCAGTAACATTAGCTATTGTAGATGAACTTCTTCTAGCAAATATTTAGTTAGAAGATTATTTAAGTAGTCTAAGATATAATATAGTTTAACTTATTCTTTAGTATTTTTATTTAAATATTAAATTTAACCTCTCCCCTCCTCTAAAAAAATTTAGAAGGTAAAATATGAGAAGCATTAATTTGTTTCTTTGGGCTCTTTACGAGTTGAATAATTATTTTTTATATTTCAATTTGATATATAAAAGTATCGATGACAATATTGTACAACATCAAATAAATAATGAGTATTTTAAAGGGGTTATTAAGGATTACTAGCAAATTTATATAAAAGGAGGCTCCATAGCCAAAAGTCTACATATTGCTTACAAAAATAAAAATGTAGAAATATCTTTTTATTTCTGATAAGAAAACTACGAGATGAGACAATCCTAAGGGAAACCTTTTTATTAGAACTTCCTGAAGTAAAACATTTCATTAAGGAAAGGAAAGGAAATCAACCGAGACTCCGAGAGTAATGGTGAGTGAAATCGGATTAGCCAAAATCTAATATATAATAAAAATTTATCACTATGACATTACAGTAAACTTAAAATTGATTTTAGCTTATAGCTTGTATAATTAAAATTAAACTAAGATATAAATATATGAATAAGTCAAATTAATTTAATTAAATTTAAGTTAAAAGAAGGAATCTGGCTAATAATATATTTAACATAATTTAAATTATTATAATAATAATGAAATATTTATTATTTCTGAGAAATAAATGCTTAATGAATATAGATAGGTATGCTTAATTATATTTAATATAATTAATACATAGTAATTACGATTACAACAAAGAAGGTGAATTTATTCTGAGTCCTGTATTTTATACATTAGATTTTATTATTAAAGTACGATGAGAGTAAACTTGTCGGAATATAGGGGTACCATCCTCTAAGGCTAAGTATTTATAAATTTAGCGATAGTGAAAAGTACCGTGAGGGAAAAGTTGAAAAGAGTGTAGAATAATATTATATGTAAAAATAGAAATAAAGATACAAATACTATTAGTTCTTATCGAACATTTTTGTTCGAACGAATGTAAATAACACGCAGTGAAAAAGATCATGAATTAGTAACTCTATAAGCAGTCAAAGTCACAAAATGAAAATTTGGAACGTGACAATGGCGTACCTTTTGCATAATGGGTCAGCAAGTTAATAGTAGTAGCAAGGTTAAAAGCCTAAGCGAAAGCGACTATAAAAATTAAAAAATATGGGATAAGTTCCTACTATTAGACCCGAAGCCAGGTGATCTTTCCAAGAACAGATTATTAACGGATCGAACGGGTGAATGTTGCATTATTCTCCGAAGATTTTTGGAAAGCGGTGAAATGCCAATCTGACCTGGTGATAGCTGGTTTTCTACGAAACATATTTTAGTATGACATCTACTCAATATTTATGGAGGTACAGCACGGTAATTCCATACGAATATTAATTAAATTTAATAGGAGTTTAATTTGTGGGGACTTAAAAATCTTACCAATGGAAATAAATCTCGGAATTACATAAATAGATGGTAGATATTCAGACTATTCATGATAAGTTGGATAGTCAAGACGGAAACAGCCGTGAACACTGATTAAGGTCCCGAATGATTATTAAGTGAAATAAAGGAAGTGACAAATTGAATGCAGCTGAAAAGTGAGCCTGGTAGTCGCTACTTATAATGAACGTGTATCAACGTATCAGCCTTTAGATTGTTGCTCCGAAGATTTAACGGGTCTAAAATAATCAACCGATATCGTGTTAATTCTAAAGATAAGGTATTTTTCTTTATATTTAGAATCTAGGTAGTAGAACATTCAGATAATTCAAAGAAAATATTCCTCTAGGAGAGGAATACAAACCTAAAATTTACAGTGTTCCATTGTTTATATAATAGGAATCTGAAGAGAGAATGCTGACATGAGTAACGTAAAAAGAAAGTTTAAACTTTCTCGCCGAATACGAAAGGGTTATTAGCTAAAGATTAAATCTACTAATGTAAATGCGGTCTCTAAGGTACAAAACCAACGTTTTGACTGATGAGTATAGCTTTGAAAGTCCACATGGAGAATAAATTTCAATATATAATTTATTTATATATTTAGTAAAATTTTTATAAATTGGGCCAGGAAAAAGATGTTTTGAATAACTTCAATTCTATCTCTTAATTTAGTCTTATGATTTTATAAGTTTTTATATCAAAAAAGAAATATAAATTGTATTTAACTAAGATCAAACTAAACATTTGATTATTATTAAGTATTTTTATATTTGTATAAGCAAAAACCTTAAATTAGTAGAAGTTAAATTATTTGTATAATTTAGTGAGAGCTAATTAAGAAGTAATATAATGATTTAAGTTAGTTTTATTTAAGTATAGGATTTAGGCACAACCGTACCCTAAGCCGACACAGGTTCGTAGGTAGAGAATACTAAGGCGTAGAGCTAAAAGTTGTTAAGGAACTCGGCAAATTATCCTCATAAGTTCGACAAGAAGAGGAACCATGAATCTTAGTAAATTAATAACTCCTATTAATTTATTTATATGGTGGCACAAAATCGGAAGCCCCGACTGTTTACTAAAAACACAACTATCTGCAATTATGAAAATAATAGTATAGGTAGTGAGATTTGCCCAATGCCATAATAATAAGTAATAATAATGGGTGACTGTTTCTTTACAAAAAATTGGTTAATAGCGGTCTTAACTATGAGGATCCTAAGGTAGCAAAATAAATTGGCCATTAAATGTGGTCCAGTATCAATAATTTAACGATGGCTTCACTGTCTCTACAACTTGCTCAGTGAAATTGAATTACCCGTGCAGATGCGGGTTACCTCAAAGAGGACGGGAAGACCCCATGCAGCTTTACTGTAGCTAGTTATCATATAAAAAGTTTTATACCCTCGGTTATGCAGATAATAGGGAGTCGATTTGACAACTATGGAAAACCTTAGGTCTGAGGTGGAACTGGTATTTATCTTCTTATTTAGAAAATTTAAGAGGAAATAGCTGACTAGTTGGCAGTTTGACTGGGGCGGTCGTCTTTAATAGAGTAGCAAAGTACATCCAAATAGATTAAATTTATAATAATATTTCCTATCTAATAGGAAATATTCTGACAAAATAAATTATATTGTTAATTATTATTTTAATAATTACTTAAAATCAATTTTTATTATTCATTTTTAAGGTATGCTAGACATTAAATGGAAGTTAATGAACCATGAAAGGTTCTGTAGGGTGCAATGACGGTAAGCATGCTTAACTGAAAGACTTAATAGTCGAACAGATACGTAAGTAGGGCATAGTGACCCTTTGCTATATTATGGAATAGACAGGGATCAATTGATAAAAGTTACGCTGGGGATAACAGCCTAATAGCCAGCGAGAGTTCACATTGTCCTGGCTGTTTGGGACCTCGATGTCGACTTAATTTATCCTCCAGGAGCAAAATCTTGGAAGGGTTCGGCTGTTCGCCGATTAAAAAATTACATGAGTTGGGTTTAATACGACGTGAGTCAGTATGGTCCCTATCCTTTTGAGGGATAAATAGTAAAAAGGGGTAGACCTTCTAGTACGAAAGGACCAATAGGCTGTGTTTCTCTAGTGTACCAATTGTAATATGAAATAATATGTAATTAAGTTAGTGAAATAACTTAAACAGATTATTAAACTTTGCATAGTTGGGTAGCCACAAACATATTAGATAATTACTGAAAGTATATCAAGTTCGAATCTATCCCCTAGATACTATCATTGGATTTCTTTTTGTTATCTATCACGAGTGGTTAAAATTACTTTCCTAATTTTAATTAATTCTTGTAATCGATATAAAATATTTATACTACAATTTTATATTATAATGATAGAAAAGTATTTAAATATAAATATGTATATAACGTATATTTAACAATATGAGTTATAAATATTGTAATAATACACAAATAGATTAAAATCCATAAATAAAGAAATAGAACATTTCTTAGATAGGATGCAAATGAATTGATTGTAAAATCGTAAGTTTAGCATTACTAATTTTTAAAATAGACTTGATGTTTTAGGTTGTCAAAAATAAAATAAAAAGAACATAATAATAAATTAAATAAATATTTAGAACTATATTAAATATAAAACTATTTTTTTATTGTTATTTTTCAATTTAATATAATTAATTAAGAATTATAATCTTAATATTTTTATATTAAAAGGAACAAAAATTTTACTTCGATTTTATTAAAAGGTTATATGTATTTTACATATAATTTAATTAAAAATTTTAATAAAAGAATTGATTAAGATAAATCTTAGTATACCTAATTTTAATTAAATTATTTATGTTTATATTAGGTAACATATAAAATATATGGTATAAAATACAGCGTAATATTCATTAAATATAATAAATGAAACTGTAAATTAAGCTAAGACTGATAAATTAAAAATTTATTTAAATTCAAACATGTTACAAAATATATCAATATTTAATACTTTATATAATGATGCTCCTCAACCTTGGCAAATTGGATTTCAAGATTCTGCTTCACCAGCCTTTACAGGTATTGTAGATTTACATAATTCTATTTTCTTTTATTTAATTGTTATTTGTGTAGGAGTTTTCTGGGCTTTAGGTTCTATTGTTTACTTCTATAGTTATAACAATTCTCCTATAGTTCATAAATATCTTAACCACGGTACTTTAATAGAATTAATCTGGACAATTACTCCAGCTTTAATTTTAACAGTTATAGCATTCCCTAGTTTTAGATTATTATATTTATTAGATGAAGTTACTTCACCAACTATAACAATTAAAGTAGTAGGTCACCAATGGTATTGGTCATATGAATATAGTGATTATGTAACAGAAAGTGGACAATCTATTGAATTCGATTCATATATGATCCCTGAATCAGACTTAGAATTAGGTCAATTTAGATTATTAGATGTGGATAATAAAATGATTATTCCTGTAGATTGCCATATCAGATTAATTGTTACAGGGGCAGATGTAATCCATAGTTTTGCTGTACCATCATTAGGAATCAAAATTGATGCTACACCAGGTAGATTAAATCAATGTTCAATCTTAGCTGAAAGAACAGGAACTTTCTACGGTCAATGTTCAGAAATTTGTGGAACATGGCATGGATTTATGCCTATTGCTGTAGAAGCAGTTTCAGTACAAGATTATTTAGCTTGGGTAGATTCAATGTAATAATGATAATTAATTAATTTATTTTATTATTTAATAAAATTAGAAATAATAATAATTTGCTCCCCCCTATTAATAGATACAATTAGGTTTATGTTAACTAATTCGATACAGTAAAGTTTGTATATTTTTATAATTTTTTTTTAGTATAAGATATATTCTATTATAGTTTTGTTAAATTTTACTAACAAGGACATATTTTAATTTAAATGTAAATTAGCTAAATTAACAATAAATTGAGATAATTATAAAAAAACTAATTTTATTAACACAATATTTATACATTTAAATTTTTTACAGTCTTTATTTTTTATAAAAGAGATTTATAATTTATATCTTTTATATTTTATAATTTTATATATATTAGAATTGAGGGGAAATCTGATAATTGGTAATCAACTGTACTTGCACTACTGTAATGATAGTTCGAGTCTATCTTTCTCCATAAAATTTAATAAATTAAATTTATAAGCTTCGGTTGCTTAAGGGTTAAAGCGTTCGACTGAAGTTCGAAAGACAGTGGTTCGACTCCATTCCGAGGCATTTTTTTGTTTAATTATTTTTAATAAATTAATATAATAAAGCCTGAATAGTTTAATAGGTAAAATTACTTACTTGTAATAAGTCGTTGGCGGTTCAAGTCCACCTTTAGGCATATTAATACAATAAAAGAGTATGTAAAAAATATAAAAACTAATTAATTATTAATTATATTAATGATTTGTACTTGAGTTATAGTATAATTGGCAATACGTCTTTCTTTGGCGAAGAATTTCCTCGTTCGAATCGGGGTAACTCAATTTGGAGTTATATTCTAATATTTAATAAATACTTAAATATTTTTATTATTTAAATTCTTTCTTAAGTTGAAAGAATACGAATAGGAAGTATAACTCAAAAGGTAGAGTGTTTCACTTTTAATGAAACGGTTGAGAGTTCGAATCTCTTTACTTCCTTTATAATTATTATATGTATTAATATATTTATTATAAATAGTATAATTTAATTTAAGAGCATAGTATAATTGGTAATATAGTGATCTCCAAAATCGTTGTTAGGTGTTCGAGTCGCCTTGTTCTTGAAAATTTGAATAAAAAGGGTCCTTAGCTTAAAAGGTAGAGTAACTAATTGTCACTTAGTGAGATACCAGTTCGAATCTGGTAGGACTCGTTAAATAAAACAATAAGTAATAATAATAATAATAATATTATTTAAAAGAGTAGTATTATTTAAATTATAATATATGTCAGACACTATCTTTAAATTATATATTTTTATATACAATGTTAGCTGCAGCAAAATTCATCGGTGCAGGATTAGCTTGTTCAGGTTTAATTGGTGCCGGATTAGGTATCGGTCAAATCTTTGCTTCATTAATCGCTTCTACTGCTAGAAATCCTCAATTAAGAGGACAATTATTTGGTTATGCAATTTTAGGATTCGCCTTAGCCGAAGCTACAGGATTATTCTCATTAATGATTGCTTTCTTATTATTATATTCATAATTTTTAAAAACTAATAAATAGATCTATTTATTTGAAATATAATAATTTAATTTTATCCCCTCTCCAGAGTAATAATTAACATTTAATTACTAAAAGAGTAATATAATTTTAATTATTAAAATTTAACGAGTATAGTTAAGTTGGTATAACCTCTACCTTCCAAGTAGATGTGATCAGTTCAAATCTGATTACTCGTATACTATTATTACAGGACATATGAAATTTAATTATTTTTAGTGTCTTTAGGACTTCCAAATTTTTAATACTAGAAGTTATCCTACTCAAGTTTTAGTGTTTTTAGATAGATATTTATAATTGGGTTATATCTGTTAATTACCCCGTTTTTGTACTTGAAGGTTTAATTAATAAGCACATTAAGTAGCTCAATTACTTATAATACCCAATTTGTAGCCTAAATTTATAGAGACTTATAATTGGTCTATTTTAATATAAAAATCTATAAAACCAGAGGGGTTTTTGAAAATATTATTTAAAGGTAAAATTAGCAAATAATATAATATATAATATTGATAGGACTATTAAAATTATAAAAATTATTGTTATATCTAATATTAAATAAAATCTCCTTAAATTTAGGCTTTATTATAAGTATATAAAATATTTCTCTACTTTTACCTTCTCCTATTTGACATTTATAAAATGTAGATTATTTTATATAAATAGTTTAATTATTTAATAATTTAAAAGCTTCTGTTTTTGTTAATTTATTATTAATATAAATTAATTTTCTTTTGTTACAGAATATTTGAGATTTCTTCATATATCTCATTATCTTTAAGAATAAAACTTCCAAAGGAACTAATTTTATTATCTTTCATTATAAGAATTATATACTTATTATTTAATATAATTAAATTATAAAAATGAAACTAATATTAAAACTTTTACAATTCATTTTTAAAAGGATTCTCATTTATTAATTTTAAATTGACTGTGGGATCTACCACTGACTATGGAATTTACCACATAGTGTATTATTATATTTATAATACACTTTTAATAAAATTTATAACACCTCCTTAATTCTTTAATTTAATTGGTAAAATATCTGAAGTCTTAATCAGAAGATATCAGTTCAAGTCTGATAAGAATTAAATAATAATCTTTTAATTAAAAGAGGTAGGATTAGTTTAATTGGTAAAATGACGTCTTGTGGCGACGATGTACAGAGTTCGAATCTCCGATTCTACCCTTATAAAAATTTTTAGTTAATAAAGAATTAAATACATTATATTTTAATAATTATTTACATAATATTAAGTTATTTGTAATTTTTAGTTTATAACCCCCCCTGATTCTACCTGTCAAGATTACAAATAATACTATAGGAGAATTATTTTAAATAATCACATCTCTACTACTATTTTAAATAATTTTATTGTTTACTGAAAAAAGGAATTGAACCTATATTTTACCATCATGAAGGGTACGTTTTACCATTAAACTATTTCAGTTTAAAGTTAAATTTATATAAATAATCAATTTAATAATAATGAGTTAGAATTAATATCTATAAGACAGTTTTTGTTAATTTTTCTGATTGATCTAATATATAAAATTATTAATAATTTTTATTTTATTAAATAATTTTTCTCAGGTTAAATAAAGGGGTTTCTATATTTCAAAATTAGATTTAATTTAAATTAACAAACTTAAGTGTTAGATTTTTATTAACTAATTTAATATTTTCTCTAAGAATCCCATCAAATTACTTTGTATTTTTCACTAAAACTTTATTTTTTAATTATTAAACATTTAATATATTAATTAAAACCTTGAACCTTTCTGAATTTGACATTGTGTTATTATAGAATGTAATAGATAATAACCAAATAAAATCAAATCCCAGTTTTAGACTTCTAAACTCTCTTTTAAATATTATTTATAAAAATATACTTAATAAATAAGATTTTAGATTAATTTTTAATAATTAAGGAATAATCTTCGGAGGGATAAAGATTAAAAATTTAAGATTAGTGTAATTCGATAGCATCTTTAATATAAGAACATACTAAAAGAACAAATACATAAGCTTGGATAAATGATACAGCTAATTCTAATCCTGTAATAGCTAAGAATAAACTAAATGGTATCAAAGTTAATACAAATATTATTAATCCACCTGAGAACATTTTGAATAAGAATGTAGATAATATTTTTAATAATGTATGACCAGCTACCATATTAGCAAATAATCTTATACCTAACGAGAAAGCTCTAGCTAAATAGCTAATTACTTCGATTAAAACTAATAAAGGTACTAAAGCTAAAGGTGTACCAGAAGGAATAAAGAATGAGAAGAAATGAATTTTATGAATATATAAACCTAAAATAGTTACACCTATTAATATAGTAAATGATAATCCTATTGAAATTATTATTGATGTAGTAATAGTAAATGTATATGGAATATTACCTACTAAATTAGAACATAAAATAAATAAGAATAAAGAATAGATAAAAGGTAAATAAGCTTCTCTACCTATCTGATCTCTCACTATAGTATTAATACTTGAAAATAAACTTTCTAATAATATACTTTCTTTATTTGGGATTAATTTCATTTTTTTATTAAAGTTTAAATTAGTTTTATCTTTTCCAGTATTTTGATGTATAAATAAAATTAAAGATAATACTAATACTGTAAATAAAGCTGAATTTGTAATAGTAAAAGACGTATTAAAAAATAAAGGAGAATTATAGCTAGCTAAACTAACTACTTCGAATTGTTCTAATGGAGAATTTATAAATAAATTATTTAAGTTGTTTAAGAACATTATTGTTATATTTATTTTTATTGCTTGTGTGCTTAGTTTTAATAAATACTTAATCTATATAAAATTTTAAAATTTAAGATACTTATACTTTTAGTATTAAATATAAAATTTTGGAATTACTAAAATTTACTTAAGAAAGTTAAATAATACCTTTTTTTAATTAAAATTCCCTCATAAAAATATATGATACATATTTTTATAAAAATTTTCTCTCATTTCCCAATAGACTTATAATAGTGTTTAGGTAATGTCTAGGTTTAGAATACTATTATTATATTAGTAAAATTTTATTTAAGGAGGGGGTTAAAATTAATATAAAATAGAAACTTATAATGTTACATTTAGTACTATTTTTTAATAGAAAATATTAAATAATATTATTTAATCAATATTGTTATAAAAATAAAATTAAGATTGTACAGGTAACATATTAAATGCATGGAATGGTATTGGACTAGCTAATGACCATTCTAATGTATTAGTTGATTCAGCTTCAGTTTCGAATTGTGAGATTGATGTGAAGTAAGCAGGGATAGCCCAAGGATTATTATTTACTTCTTTCCCATTAGCGAAAATATCGTAAATAATGTAACCAAATAATACTGTAGCAACTACAGAAATTAATGAACCAAAACTAGAGATAGCATTCCACCCAGCAAAAGCATCAGGATAATCTGGAATTCTTCTTGGCATACCAGCCAATCCTAAGAAATGTTGAGGGAAGAAAGTTAAATTAACTCCAACAAATAATGTCCAGAAGTGAACTTTACCTAAGAATTCATTATATGATCTACCTATAATTTTAGGTGCCCAATAATAGAATCCTGCAAATAAAGCAAATACAGCTCCCATTGATAATACATAATGAAAATGAGCAACTACGTAATAAGTATCATGTAATGCAACATCTAAACTAGCGTTAGATAAAATTACTCCAGTTAATCCACCAATTGTGAATAAAGCTAAGAATCCTAAAGTGAAAATTAAAGGTGTAGTAAATCTTAAGCTTCCACCATATAAAGTAGCTAACCATGAGAAGATTTTAATACCTGTAGGTACAGCAATAACCATTGTAGCAGCAGTAAAGTAAGCTCTAGTATCCACATCTAAACCTACAGAGAACATATGATGAGACCATACAAGGAATCCTAAGATTCCAATAGAGAACATAGCATACACCATACCTAGATAACCAAATATAGGTTTACCTGAGAAAGTTGAAACAATATGACTAACAATACCAAATCCGGGTATAATTAAGATATAAACCTCAGGATGTCCAAAGAACCAGAATAGATGTTGATATAATACAGGATCTCCACCTCCGGCTGGATCATAGAAACTAGTATTAAAGTTTCTATCTGTTAATAACATAGTAATTGCACCAGCTAATACAGGTAAGGATAATAATAATAATATGGCAGTTACAAAAATAGCCCATACAAATAAAGGTAATTTATGTAAACTCATACCATTAGTTCTCATATTTAATACTGTAGTTATGAAATTTATTGCACCTAATAATGAAGATATACCAGCTAAATGTAAACTAAAAATAGCTAAATCAACACTTCCACCTGAATGTGATTGAATTGATGATAATGGAGGATAAACTGTCCATCCTGTTCCTGCTCCTTGTTCAACTAAAGAACTTAATAATAATAAAATTAATGAAGGTGGTAATAACCAGAAACTAATATTATTTAACCTAGGGAAAGCCATATCTGGGGCTCCACATTGAACTGGTAATAAATAATTACCAAATCCACCTACTAGACCAGGCATAACCATAAAGAAAATCATTATGAAAGCATGAGCACTAATAATTACATTAAATAATTGATGGTCTCCTGATAAAATTTGTACTCCTGGAGACATTAATTCCATTCTAATAAGAACAGAAAATGCAGTTCCTATCATACCAGCAAATATTGAAAAAATTAAGTAAAGTGTTCCTATTTCTTTAGCATTAGTAGAATATAGCCAATTCAAAATATAATTTTTATTTTTTACTTTTTTTAAGATTAACAAACTAATTAAGCCCTAAAATTTCTAACATTAGAATATTTATTTAAAATTTTTTTATTGTATAATTATTAATTTTTATTATTATAATAATTAATATAATTTAAAGTGTTATAAATTTTTTTTTTTAACTTTTTTTTTTATTTAATTTAATTTAAAGTTTATACTCTCTTTTAACTTTTACGGAATAGAGGCGATTCGAACACCCAAGAGTTGCCCCAGAACAATTAGCAATTGACTTATCTTTCCAAATGATGACTATTCCTTTAATTGTGGTTAAATTTTTTAATATAAATTTTTTACTAGCTTTAATTTATTTTTTTTTTTATTCAGTAATATAAGTAATTTAAATTTTCTTTTCTTTTTGAATAGTAAGGTTTATTTAAGTTTTGTAGTCTTTACCAGATTCGAACTGGTTCACTTATCGTGAAGGGATAATGTACTACCTTTATACTAAAAGACCTAAGAATAATTAAATAATAATAAATGTGCGAATTTTGGATTCGAACCAAAACTTACAGTTTATGAGACTGCTGTGCAAACCTTTTACACTATATCGCAAAGTAAATATAATATTACTTAATATTTATTAGATATTGTATATATTATATTTTTATTTTTTGAACACTATCATTGAAACACTTATTACAAACAAAGAGACTCGAACTCTTAAGGAATTACTTCCACTCCTGCTTAAGAGGAGATTGTTTACCAAAATTTCAACATGTTTGCATAATTAAATTATTTATAAATTTTTAATCACTTCTTTTAGTTTAATTATTAATTTATTTATTTAGTTTTTAGAAAATGATTATTTAGGTGTCAAGAGGAATTGAACCTCTGAATAAGGTATTAACAGTACCCCGCAATAACCACTCTGCCATGACACCCCAGATAAATATAAGAATGCTAGATATTAATTATTCTGAAGGAAATTATGGTAGGCGCGACTCGAACACGCTTCTTCTCCCACCCAAAGGGAGCGATTAATCCAGTTCATCTTCTACCATTTTAAAGTTAAACTAACTTAACTCTTTTAAGTTAATTATTAAAACAAAAAACTTTTTTTGTTTTAACTTCTTTTCTAATAAGAGTTAAAAATTTTGTACTAATACGATAATATTAGTATCAAGAATATATTAAATATAAAGGAGGAGGAGTTAAATATTATTTTTTCCACACGTGATATTTAGTTTATTCAATTAATTTTTTGCATAAATATTTAAAATTTAATTTTTTGATTTTTAATTGGTTAATTTGACTTTAGATTTTAAATTAATCACAATATTGTATAATATCTAATAAAAGCGAACCCTAATATTAATAAACCTCAAATTAAAAATTTAATATTTTATACATGATATAAATATAAGAATTTACGTGATCTTATTAATGGTAATTATGTAATTATTAGTATCAGAATAGTGTTTATAAAATTTACTTTACTTAGTTATTAAAAATATTAATTATTTATTAGCTAATTTAGTAATATATACTCTTATTACTTGTTGTAATGTAAAATAAGGTAAAACAGATTTAGACATAATAAAAATTAAATAAATTATAGCTAAAAATACAAAAGATAATTGATTTACAAAATAAAATGGTATTAATTGTGGCATATATAATTTATATTTCCTTATTTATTTGGCTCTTTAATGAACTATCTCTACTTAAAAAGTATATAATAAATAATCTATGTAATATATTTATTATTAAATGAGATAATTAGGGTATTATTTAATTGGAATAATTAAATAAATTTAAACAATTTACTTATAATATGATCTATAAAGATTTTTAAGAGGATCTCATTAAAAATTTAATGACCTTACTAATGTAATATAATTTTAGAATACTTCTTTTATTTATCTTAAATAATTTTTTTTGATTATTTTAAATAAAATTTAATAAAGCGTAGAGATATTTATCTCTACACTTTTAGCTATAAAACCTTTAATAAGAAATTTATAATTATATCAATAACTATAAAAGTAGTTAATTTATTTTAAATTAAATTTTTAATTCTTTTAACTAAAATTATAAGAGTAGAAGATAAATTAGGGTTAAGTTTACAGATGGTTCTGTAGTAAACCTGCAAAGTTTAACAAATTAAAGGTTCAATTCCTTCTTAACTCTTTAAAAATTAATTTAAGAGTTCTCTTAGTTCAATGGTAGAACATCATTCTTCTAAAGTGTTAATTTTGGTTCGAATCCAGAAGAGAATAATTAAAAAAATTAATCTAAATTAAAGATTTATATATTGTCACAGTGTAAACAATTAATTTATTTATTATTAATAATTATTCTATTTCTGTAAAATTATTAATAAATATTTATTAAGTTAAATTTTAATAAACTTGTATGTTAACTTAAATTTTAATCTTGATTTTAAATCATATTGTTTGTAGTATAATTTATAGATACTAACATTACAATTATTCTTTTTATTTATATTTAAAATAAGAATCTAAGAATAGATTATAATAATGTATATTTATATAAAATTAATGATAAATAATTATTTATTAACTTTAATTAATATATTAATTAATTTAATTGATGTATTAACCGTAATATTACCTATGTTATTATCAGTAGCTTTTATGACAATTATAGAAAGAAAACAGTTAGCTGCACATCAAAGAAGAGTTGGACCTACTGTAGTTGGTTATTATGGTATACTTCAACCTTTTGCGGATGCTTTAAAATTAATATTGAAAGAAACTATTATACCTAGTCAATCTAATAAAGTATTATTTTATTTAGCTCCTGTTTCTACTTTAATTTTCAGTTTATTAGGATGGGCTATAATCCCATTTGGTCAAGGATTAACTTTATTTGATTTTTCATTGGGAATATTTTACACCTTAGCTTTATCTTCCTTAGGAGTATATGGAATATTATTTGCAGGATGGTCAGCTAATTCAAAATATGCCTTTTTAGGATCATTAAGATCAACTGCAGCTATGATATCATATGAATTAATTTTAAGTTCTGCTATTTTAATAATTATTTTATTAACTGGATCATTTAATTATACAACAATTATTGAAGTACAACAATCAATATGGTTCATAGTACCATTATTACCTGTATTTATATTTTATTTTATTTCAATTTTAGCTGAAACAAGTAGAACACCCTTTGATCTACAAGAAGCTGAATCTGAATTAGTTGCAGGTTTCTTCACTGAACATTCTTCAGTTCCTTTCGTATTCTTCTTCTTAGCTGAATATTCTTCTATTGTTTTATTCAGTTGTATAACAGCTATATTATTCTTAGGAGGTTATAATTTACCAGAAATTATAGTTAATGGTTCAATTATAAATTTACAATCTATTATTTTAGGGTTAAAAACTTGTATCATCTGTTTCTTATTTGTTTTATTTAGAGCTACTTTACCTAGATTAAGATATGATCAATTAATTTCTTTATGTTGGATTAACTTATTACCTATAGCTGTAGCTTTTATTATTTTAGTACCTAGTTTATTAGTAGCTTTTGATATAGCACCTCATTAAAAATAGTTACTTAATTTAACTTATCGAGTCTTATTATTGATTAAATAGGAAAATTTTTAACAATAATTTAAAAATTAATTAAATTAACTAAAAATTAATATATTAAGTTATTAATTTTAATATTTATAATCCCTCCTATATTAAAATTAAATTTTAAAAGAAGTTAATTAAATATCTGTAAATTATATGTATAAAACATTTAAAAATAAAGATTAATAAATATTAATCATTTAAGTATAAATTATTGTTTAAAAGCCTATAATTTAATGGTAGAATGTTATCTTGATGAGATAGTCGTAGAAGTTCAAATCTTCTTGGGCTTATATTTAACAATTAATATTTTTATAAAAATACTTAAAATTTATTGTCACAGTGAATAAAAAATTACATTATAAAATTTTATAATCTGATATAATCTAAAAATTCGATTAAGAAAATATTATATTTTAGTCAATTATTTATAATAATTGCTAATTTAATTATTACAAAAATTTTAGTTAATAATTAAATTTTTATACAAATTTATGCTTCAAATAATAAATTATTATGAGATTACTTAAAAGTCACTCTTTACTAAGATTAGTTAATTCTTATGTAGTAGATTCACCTCAACCTTCAAATATATCATATTTATGAAATTTTGGATCATTATTAGCTACTTGTTTAGTAATTCAAATCTTAACAGGATGTTTCTTAGCTATGCATTATCAACCTCATGTAGATTTTGCTTTTAACAGTGTAGAACATATTATGAGAGATGTAAATAATGGTTGGTTAATCAGATATATTCATGCTAATGTTGCTTCTTTCTTCTTTATCTTTGTATATGGTCATATTGGTAGAAATATTTATTATGGTTCATATAAATCACCTAGAGTATTAGTTTGGTCAATTGGGGTTATAATTTTAATCTTAATGATGGGTATTGCTTTCTTGGGTTATGTATTACCATATGGACAAATGAGTTTATGGGGTGCTACTGTAATTACTAATTTATTAAGTGCTATTCCTGTATTTGGTCCAGATTTAGTAGAATTAATTTGGGGAGGATTTTCAGTATCTAATGCAACATTAAATAGATTCTTTTCATTACATTATATTTTACCATTCTTATTAGCAGCTTTAGCTTTAGCTCATTTAATTGCTTTACATACAGATGGTTCAAATAATCCTAATGGTATATCGTCAAATGGTGATAGATATGCTATCCACCCTTATTATATGTTTAAAGATCTTATAACTATATTTTTCTTTTTTTTAGCTTTATCTGTATTGGTTTTCTATTATCCAAATTTATTAGGACATAGTGATAATTATATTGAAGCTAATCCTATGAGTACACCTGCAAGTATTGTACCAGAGTGGTATCTATTACCTTATTATGCAATATTAAGATCAATACCTAATAAATTATTAGGAGTATTAGCTATGTTTGGATCATTATTAATTTTATTAATTTTACCTATTGTAGATGTATCAAGACAAAGAGGTAACCAATTTAGACCAGCTATGAAAGTAGCTTTCTGGTTCTTTGTATTTAATTTCTTCATTTTAATGTGGATTGGATCACAACATCCTAATGAACCTTTTGTATTTATCGGACAAGTTTCTACATTCTTCTATTTTGCTTGGTTCTTATTAATTATTCCTGTTATAGGTTTAGTTGAAAACACTTTAATAGATATAGCTACAGAATCATAAAATTTTAATAAACAAAATTAAAACTTATATCTTTTTATTATATAAATTTCTCCCTCCTTAATGAATATTTTTTTTATATTTTATTAATAATTAAAAAAATATTCTTATATTAAAAGTAATATATAATATAATTAAAATTATATTATTCTTAAGCAATCTACTAAAAACACAAATAAGATGTGTTTTAATAAAAATATATATATTTATTAAAGATTATAATATTAGTATATGTATTATTGTATTTAATTATTAAAATTAACTTTATATAATTACTTAATAGTAAAATTTTAAATTTTATTATATAAACCATAAATTTATGGTTTATATAATTAATAAAAGTATTCATACTGTATATTATTAAGCTTTAATTTTAATAAATTATTGTTACATATTAGTATTTA